>JAQQZZ010133478.1:0-13634 GCA_030265115.1 Mopalia vespertina | reverse complement strand
TCCGGTAACAGTACGGCGGGATCGAGCCCGCAATACATGTTAACGCATACACCTACGTTATCGTGTATTGCGGGATCGATCGATCCCGCATTACATATAACGCACAAAACAATTACTACATGATAACGTTGAATCCTTCCTTATTATGTACTAATAAATAATCGCTGAGATGCTCCTTCTATACTACTGACGTCACTATCCAAGATGGCGCCTACCGGTGCATAGCCGAATAACAGTAAATCAATATTGTATGTATTGGCTATGCTCACAAAGCAAGTTGTCGACTGATGTGATTTGTCAACGACTTTCTGATTGGTTGTTTGCTTCTACAAAAGTTCAATGAAATGTTTGCCAAATTGGTTTTAGCCAATTGTGGCAAGGATGAAAATGTGTTAGTCTGATCTTATGCAAAGGCCCTATTGACCCTTGTCTCCACAAGATGTGGTTTCCCTAGCTTAAACTCATCTGTCACAAGGAACAAATGCACTTGAGCTTTAGAACCATTGAACTAACTAAAGCGTGGATTTTCTTTCGTTAATAAGCTATTTTAAATGGTAGAATCCTGTTGCAACCAATCAAATGATTTCTCCTTGTGGTTTATGTAATCAAATAAATAGAAGCCATTACGTACCAAAATAGCTATCCCTGAAGCTTGTCCAGTTAGAACTAGCAGTATAATAACAGAAATCCGAATGAGGCATGACGTCACTCCACAAAAACAAACAACTTTGCTCCACATTGTTCACACTGTACGCCCAGCAGGTAAAATAGTTTTTACAGGTCTGATAACAGTCTGAGGACGAGGTGTTCACCGAGCGAGTCACATTGATCACAGACGTGTAGTATTCAGTTATTACTTTCCCCCGGTAAAATCCTACTTGGTAAACATCTGTAAAACATTGCGGTCATCTTGTTACCTTTATTAGCAGGCATTACCATCGTGAACAACGAAAAAGGGGTTTATTATTATAGTAACGAAATACCTTCCTTTCACCCAAATGATAGTTTACTCTTGTCTCAAATCACTTACATGCAGAACTTTATTGTCAACTATTACTCTTTCGATCCGCCAATAGGGATTCAAATGCAAAGCCTCGTTAACAACTACTGCAAAGCGTCATTCTCCACTACTGTTTGACACGCTATTAGCGAGTCTAGTGCAAAGCGTCATTCTTCACTATTGTTCATCGCGCTATTAGCTAGTCAAGCACAAAGCGTTATTCTCCACTGCTGTTTGACACGCTATTAGCGCGTCAAGTGCAAAGCGCCATTCTCCACTACTGTTTGACACGCTGTTAGCGAGTCAAGTGCAAAACGTCATTCTCCGCTATTGTTGGACACGCAATTAGCGAACCAAGGGCAAAACGGCATCCTCCGCTACTGTTTGACACGCTATTAGCTCGTCAAGTGCGAAGCGTCATGATCCACTACAGTTTGACACGCTGTTAGCGAGTCAAGTTAAAAGCGTCCTTTTCCAATAATGTTTTACACGCTGTTAGCGAGTCAGCTGCAAAACGTCATTCTCCGCTATTGTTTGACACGCTATTAGCTAGTCAAGTGCAAAGCGTCATCCTCCACTAATGTTTGCCACGTTATTAGCGAGTCAAGTGCGAAAAGTCATTCTCAACTATTACTGTTTTGATCTACTAATATTGAGTCAAGTGTGAGTCCGAATACATGAATAGGTTTTTTTGTTTTACAATAAACTGGTGTACCTGAGTATACAGTTGCGACATCATCCCCTCCCTCCCTATTTTCATTTAGAAACGATAGAAAGACACCAGTGCCATTGCGGTCTATGTGGTTTATTTAGAAATTGAACCACAAACATCCACAGAGTACCAACAATACAAAGAGTGTGTATTCTTAATAACAGCAGCCTTCTGTGTCTGTTAACACACGATGCTATTTTACATTTAAAAAAACAGTTTATTCAGAATGTCGTCTGTCACACCATGCCTTCATGCATATATGCAAAAAACAAACAATGTATGTATACGTGTTTTACGCAAATAAATAAATTTAAAAAAGGGTAGGCCTACAGGCAATACAGTTAAATGAATAAATTAATTTATACAAAATAAATAATAAACAATAAATAAATAAATTCCTTACCAAGTTTTGTAAAGTCAACGTTACAAACATTTGGAACAAACATACGAATTTATCAACTTGAACAGAAACTTAAGTGCAATTCTTTTGAAGAGACCACCCACTGCACATGCGCGGGATACTTAACCTCCAGTGGATGATCAAAAAATCAAATGTATTTGCGTAAGACATTCTGAAAAAATCAAAGCTTTTATTGTGACATGAGTCACCAAGTCAGAGAACAAACTTTTAACCACAATATTCACACGCACCATTCAGTATCAAATATATTCGACTGATCGAAAATCTTCCGACTCTTGCCAGGGTCTTTTCCATACCTCTATTCAGGGGTTAAAAACCTGTTTTCTTGATATTCCCCGTTTACATGATTTTCGTTTTTCAGGCCTTAATCCATTTTGTAACCAACAATTGGATGTTGAATAATGGGTAAAATGGGCAAAGCTATTTCTACCTCTTTTCAAAGGTTATATTTTACCCATAAGGCGTCAGTGGATTCTGCCGGAATTCGTTAAGACTAAAAATGGAGAATTGGAAGTAACAAACACAACCGTACATTTACCATGAAGCCAGATATAGTTTAACAAACAAAGATACTTGGATAAAAGTCCATTCACCGTATTGCCTACCTGTCGGTCTCTCGCAAATGGCAGCTGATGGTCTGTTACGACTAGTAATAAACATTTTCCACACAGCTCGGCTGTATAGAATTGATGATTTGGTCTGTGTCTCATCGTTCTGTCTGTGTGCATACGGGAATTCTCCCGTTATATTACCAGACTCTGGATCGCCGTTGTACCAGGAGAAATTGTTCAAGCCATTTGGGTAAGTTGGTCCATTAGGCCTAATCGGTCTCTCTAATCCGATGAGGTACCGTTCGTTCAGCAGAGCACGCGTAATCCTAAAAGCAGTGACGTCAGAGATTAAAGATATAACTGTTAGGAGAAACTTATTTGTATATGTTGAGAACAAATCTGCGCTATAGCAATTAAAATCCTTTCAGGGATTACTGACACAATCGAATTGGGCACTGTTCATTAGATACTGAAATAAGCGTTATTGTGTATAAATGTTATAGCCGGGTATACACGAAAATAACTCAGTCTAAAATGATCTCTTTGCAAAGAGAAACATTATTGAAAACAGAATGAAGAAACATTGTGTTTCATTAACAATCATGCATAGAATAGTTTCCAAGGGTCTATAAAGTTCTCACTGAGATTTCGTGAACTATAAATATGTATATCAGCAACCGAAGACCTCCAGGCTTTCCCAATATGAGTGCTGTAAGATTGACCCCATTGTGTAACCATCGAGCTTTTCAACGCGACTGAACTGTGGAATAAACCCGCGTCATCACTATCTTACAGGAAGTGACGTGGCTGGTCTCTATTCTTATCCACAGGTACGCACAAATTCAGAGGCTTGTAAATGTATAATATGCGTAAGATTAATTAATAATGGATTAATGGAGCAACTTTTTTAATAAAGAACAATTACATTTGGTTGGGCTTTAAAAAGAATTGAATCGATCTGTAGCTGTGCGATATAAATACATAGTCTAGGTACATTTATACATTTATACATTTCTAATTTAGCAAAGGACGGCCGAACGATTTGCCGTAATTTGCCGAATACTACTACATTTAAATTGGTCCTGGTGACCAAGCGATTTATACGCAATGTTATGGAGGTACGTCGGCGACTGTTTTAATCAAATGAGATTAACCCCTCTCAGCAAAATATTATTACCTTTGAATCTCTGATTTTCATTCACATGATGCAATGCTCTCCAGTTAAGTTGTGAGTTTAATAAATACACAAAAAACATTTGAACATTTGTTCTAAACAAAACGAGAAAAAGACTATATTGGAAAAATCTACCTTTTCCTGACAATATTCTGCCTGAAATTTTTATTCCAATAATGTAGACAGTGAGACATGCTAGAGATATCGGTCAAAGGAGGCAGACATTATTGCTGTTTTGTACAAACTTGGTGACACTTGTGGAATTAATTTTTAAAAATATTGATATGTTAATCTGAATTCTGTAAGTTAAACCTTGATACATATTTTCCAGCTGTGAATTATGGTTTCCTTACTCGTTGTTGTAGAAAGGCAGTAGACTATTAAGCATTGACTTGGCGTATGTTCCTCTCAGATCGAGTAGATGTCCTCCCGTGGACTCGCAGTGACGATTATGGACAGCATACGAGGCCAGTGTCAGATTCACAGTGTAGTCCGTGTCTGTATAATACAATACATTGCCAGAAATGTTAGTGTCTGGTTCAGGGGTTAGGTTTAACGTTAGAATTATGTTTAGTATCAAAAAGCAGCAACACTAAAATTTCGCGTTTCGTCTCCCGTGACGCATATACCTGAACATACTTTCGCCATAATATAACGTTTTATTAAATGATGCTACCATTTCAAGTTTTGTATTATAGTAAGTGAAAACTGACTTTAATATGACATAAAACTCCGCATAGTAGGCCTATATCGTTTTACCTCATACCAAATTGTTTTATTATAATACCCCACGTGGAATAAAACAAATCATGAATCTGTTTTAAAGATATACACTCTTTGAAAAATATGGCTCTAATGGAACCCTTAAAGGTTCTTCAGTCATGGCTCTGGTGGCACCCTTTATGGTTCTGTATGGAACCCTCATAGCAATTGTTCCATGTATTTTTCCGTATCTTAATATATCAACCGTTTTTGTCCCAATGGTTCAATTTAGAACCATCCTCTTTTCCAACGAACCCTCAACGAACCATTATTTCTAACAGTGTAGTAACAATGTAAGATGATCTTGTTGTTATTACCACTGATACAAATAGTACATTCGCTAAAACAAAACCAGTACTGCGTGTTTGAGAATCAGTTTTCAACAACTGATGTTCAATTTTCGCTGGTTTCGCGCTCTTTGAACATGTCTCAAGCTTACCAGCTATGATGTGGCTTTATCAAACATGCACCAATGGCATAGTATTTTTTAGATTTGTTTGTGAAAAAAACTAGTTGTCAAGGGAATTTAGTTGTTCCACTGAACAGCTTGGCATAATAAAGCAGAAAAGAAACATAATACCTCTTTTGTCAGTGTTTCTTGTTTCACATATATATTTTGTTATTTTCTTTATACATAACTCCACCTCCTGATGATGACTAAATTAAAGTCTAAATATTGAGAGCGTCAAATTTCGTCTTTTCGAAATTTCTTTACTGCTTTATTTTGTCAAGGTAAATCAATATTTCTTGATCAGCTCTTTGGGATATTTTATACTGGTCAAAATCACTTACATAATGCTTCAAATGTCGAACAACGTGCGATGCTTATGCAAGAAATCAACAAGCCAACCTAGAAAAGAAAGTAAAAACAAAATTTGGACAATTTAAATAAGTTTAGAAAGTAGCGTGTATGCTAGGACACTACTTATACTCTACAAATACGAATTATAGAGAAAGGTAAAGTGGACCCTCTCGTCAAAAGTCGTAAAATAAAGTTCTACATCAGATATGTTGACGTCACGTACCTTGTACTCACCAAACCCTCCGATTTGCAGTTTATCTAAACAGTTTCCATCCTCACATACATTTCACAGTTGATGATTTCTCTGACCAAACCACTATACATTTCCCGGACATCGCATTCAAATATGATTTATCAACCAACATTTATCGAAATCCGACATGCACAGTAAAATATGCTCATTATGACAACTTTGAACCGTGGACACGAAAAACAGCTCTGGTCACATGCGACTACCAACTTTGTAGCAACTGATTGGGGTTCCTCGATGAAATTCAAACAATCAAAAAAAGACATGGCGTGGAATGGCTACCCATTTCACGTCACAAATAACTTAATAAAAAGTATAACCTCCAGATTGTGACCACGGCCACTACCTCAACGTGACGATGTCCCCAAAATATGGCTTCGGTTACCATATGTTGAGCACCAAGGGGAGGATATTGAAAAACAAATGACTACGCAAAATAAACCACTGTCTGACAGATGATGTAACAATCTACACTCAATGGAATATTACTAAATCTGCCATGTTTATTTCAAATAAAGACAAAACTCCCCGGGATTACAGAAGCAGTGGGGTATTTAAATTCACTTGCCTTGGCTGTATAACAGTAGTTATATTGGAAAAACATAACGTTGCCTTTTCACTTGTCACACGTATTAATGAACATTGACGGGGCAGCAGCGAAATCCACACCCATATTATGAACTGTGAACAGTTTCAATTCATTAAAAAATCTAATTGATATACCTAACAACCTTGACCAACTCCACTTGGCCCTCTCTTATTCCAAAACACTACAATTATTGATTCGTCCATACATTGGAATGCACGGTTGTGGAAAGAAGCACTGAAGAAACAACTCTGTTCTAAACCATGGCATTATGGCCTCAAAAGAACTATCTCTCTTCCGTTATTTTTAGTCAATTCATCTTTCCTGTTGTTTTCACCTTACTAAACACCCATTACACCATTAATGACTTTCCTTTTTATCAGCTGCTTTTCATATTTGAAGGTAATTATATTATAAGAGTTGCCATAACATTTATTTCATTTTATATTAAAAAATTATAATTGTTTTAATGTTATTATTGTTTTTCTATATATTCATAATTTTGTTTTCATACTAACATGTGTAATTAGAACTACAACCTCATCATTATTTACGAAAACTGAATGTAGATATTTTTATATATATATATATATATAGATATTACTTGTATATGATTCCATGTGACATCTACTGACATGTTAACTCCCCTCTTACGTCATTATAATCAGCTCATGTATGAACATTTATGACAGCTCTGCTGTTAGTGTATCTGGTATCTCACAGGTATATATATATTTGTTATTCTTTTTTACATTACATTACCTCCTGGTGATGACTTCATTAAAGTCGAAATATAGTCTTTTCGGAGTTTTGTTACTACTGTATTTTGTCAAGCTGTTCAGATGATCAACTAGATACAGACGTATATAATGTATAATTTCGCAATGTCGACCATGCGTATTGTTCACCTGAATTTGGCTTCAATCTATAGTTGATGTTAATCTGTCGTTTTGTATCAAAGTTAATAGATACATCAATACAGGTCTGAATATTGTCAAATAAGCAACTTTGGCGTCTATACTTGTTGGCGACTAAATTGTTATGCTGAAATGGATGAAATGTAATCTTATCCTCCATAAAGCTTTATTTTCCAAGTTTGGAGGAAATATATGAATTCATTGTCAAGTTGTTGCGTTCACAAAAAATACAGACGTAATTATTCTAAATTTTTCAGAATTTGGTGAAATTTCCTCCGTCATCAAAACAGGAGGAATTTACATTCAAAGTTTGAATTTAAATGTGAATTTCTTTTCAAGTTATCTTGTTCACAACACATACATGTTTGCGGAATTAGATGGAATGCGATTCAATCTATGGTCTCAAAACTATACATCTGAAGAGAATTGGTGAAAATATTTACAAGGTTTAATTCACAACACATAGAAACAGTAGCCCGATGGCACTTTTTTTAATCGCATATACAGGAATATATATGATCAAGACTTGCTTGTGTTTTGTCGTAATTATCAGTGCTTTTATACCACTATACTACGGACTATGATAATGTTACTTACACCTTCATATTCTTTACATACGTTGAATTCGCTATGACATATGTTGAATTCTTTTTCACATATGTAAAACAAACGGCCATTTCACATCTGTAGAAAAGAATTCCACTGATGTCAATTTATGTTCAATATATTTAAAAATCAATTTCACGTATTTAAATAGGAATTTAAGATACATGAAGAAAACTTTCAGCCCTGAAATCGATTTTCCACTTGCGCCCAAAATGCCATGTGCGGTCCCTGAAACATTGACGCTTCTTTTTAACAATTGCATTTATTACACAAATGTACAATCACCGAAAAAAATCTTATAATAAGTGAAACAGATTTTCACATATACATCATTTTAAACCGGTTTGGTACTAAATTATCCCATAGAAAAATCAATAATAATAAAAAATTAAATGAATGAAATTGTTCAGTAATTTTTACAGCACTTTTCACTCATATTTAGCATATTTAGTTGATATTTTCTAGCTAATATTATTGATTCTAACATATTTTGTTATTGGGTAACAATTAGTATAAAAATGCTAGACATTGTAAATAAACAATTGAGTTATACATCTGGGACTCCATGTATCTATGTTCGAACTTTAGCTTTTTAATACAAACCTGTGTGAGTTTGGCTGTATGCCCAGGTATTGCCATGCTTCATCTATACATCTATACGTCCAATGATTTTGGGTGTCTTGCTTCACAAAACAGACTACTATCCGACTGAATGACTAAAAATCCCAAAATATATGCCGAAAACTACAGATCATTGTGGGCACCTTTCTCCAAGGTAAATGTGAAATCTGTTCTGATATACAAGGTAAAGATACACTTGTCGCGTATTCAGTTATTGGTTGAGTCATCACAGTAAGATACTTGGAAAAACAATCACATTTTAGACTGATTCTTTTCTGAGTAGATTGTACAGTATAAAGTATTATATTGTGCTCAGCAGTATGCATCCGTCAACAATTCATCCAGTAGCCAAATGTCAGACACAACTGAACGTGACTAAACAACATAAGCTTGTTAGCTTAGCAGTTTCTCAAGGTGAAATAGTTATTGTACAACCCCAACGCTATTTACGAACGGAAGTAATTTGTCAACAATTTGAACATTTTTCTGGGTTGATATTGCCATCATACGCCGTCATGTCAGTCAAGACAATGGTTTTAATTTAAACCAAAATATTGAATCCTTCCATGTGTGTGATTTGTTGAAGTCAGGCATTTCAGTCTGTCTTATAGTGGTCTGCCGGAGATGAAAACGGGATTTGACATTAAAGGGATTTACAATTGATTTCTGTACGTTTCCTCCTTAAAATTAAGCTAATGATCTACTCAGAACCCTATTACCTGCCATACACGCAAACAGGTATTGATTGTTAAAACATTAATGATTTAATCAATGAAGAGAACACAGAAGTGGCTGGCGCGTAACACAGAGTGGCTGAACGTAACACAAACTGGTCACTAGTTCAATACGGGCACTGAAGTTAACAAAAGCAAGATATGACAAAATGGCTGGCACTTCGCTGCACTTGAACGAATGTTCCCCTGGACGTCATCAAACTTAGCGAGCAGCGCGATAACTTCACATTGATTGCTGAGCACTCACCTAATCTAACCTAGTATGTCTACATTCTCACACCTAACTCAACCATTAAAGCAGTAACAATACCACAATGACAGGAAAATAAGTTGATTCGTTTGATCTTCGATCTGATTTGTCAAAAACAATGACAATATAAGGTCAAAGCAATGAACCATATTAACATGGTTGCTGAAACATCCTTAAAATCCCTACTGACGACATCTTGATATACAAATACATTAAACGTTTAGGTTATGTAGACTAAAGAAGCATTAACAAAACAGCAATTACAGAAAACCTGTGTACAGTTTCTAGAATTAATACAAAAACTATTCCCCTACCGAAAGGCCGATTTACATTATAAACCATAACTGATACATAGAGTCCCCAAATATAAATGAATGCACTCACAGTAGTTTTCTGTGAGACAACCGAGCTGCTCAGTTTCTGGTCGTTTCTACTTAGGTCAACTCCCCCTGCAACCTCAACCCGTAAGTACGTATAATAAACCATCTGTTAAAAATAACATTACACCTTATTTACTTAAATCGTTTGACAAAAATAGTTTCAAAAAGTAGAGTCATCTCTTGGGGAGGTTACCTAATCTGTTTTGTTTGTCCAATGATGCATTTGGGAGATTTGCAGTTTTGCGAAAGGCTATACTTTCAACAAAAAATAGCATTATCGTGTTCGGATCATTTTTGTTATCAATTCTCACGGTCTGATGTAATTGAATGTAATTTTTAAATTCTCTAATGTAATGTTACATGTTTCTGAGATCTGAGCATTAACTCACTTGTAAACCGTCCCCTCTGATTTCTTTAGGGCATTTCACACGAAGCAGATTTACTTTCCTTATATGTAGTCGTATTTCGTCGACACAATGTTTTCGTCGAATGTGACGGGAAGCAAATCTTTACATTTTCCCAAACTACACACATATACTTGTTTACGTCTATATTTGCGCCAGCTCACATGGTTACATAGAGATACGGCTGATATAAAGAATGGTTACAGATATATTCAGATGATCCTATTCCCACTGTCCACTGTAGAAACCTATGATTCACCAATCTAAATTAAATAAGGGGCAATCATAGCTTAGATATGCGGTTGCAAATGTACTTTTATAAACAGTATTTTCGTTATTTTGAGAAGACACTCTCTTTGTTTAAACAGGTTGAAACCAGTCTGGTTACCAAACCTACAAATCTATGTCACCCATTTGATGACTATATAGTCGTCTTTAAAATGCAAAGTCTCTACGCTGAACCGTGTTCGCGAAATCAGCAAGTATCTATGTGGAATCAGCCAAAATCTGAAGTGTCTAAATAGGCATTTAAAGGCTGGCCATAATCAATTGAGGCTATATTTGAGATATCAGCAAGACAGAAAGAAAGATCGTCGCATTAAGCCTCTCTTCCTTTCCTACCTTGCCTTAATAGGCGGAAAAGCCAGAGTCTATAACAGCTACCTCCAGGTGACATCTCTTTACCCAACCCAATCAGATTGGAGCTTTCATTAGAAAAGAAAGAGGCAGTCTAAACAGAGGATGACAAGTAGGCTATACATGTAGATATACACGCACGAACTAAGTCCTATTAACAAGTCCTGACAGCATCACAGACACGTTAATTGACAATGGCGCCACGTTTGTTTGTTGACGACAGACGTGATTTGTAAACGACTTTCTGATTGACTGTGTGTTTAGACAATAGTAAAAAAAAATCGCCACGTTTTCCTCGCAAATTGAAACAAGGGTGAACATGTGAAAATCTCGTCTTACGCACTTTGACCCTTGAAATGGGAAGATGGTCAATAAAGTGAGACCAAAATGAGAGATACATGTGTATTACACATTATCGTACTGATCACTGGAGTCTAGGCTCCTGTGACAATCCGAATAATATCCTATATGCTAAACTAGATGCAGAGTTCTGTATATCTGATCGTCTATCATATCATGCAGCCGTAGAGATACAGAATATAAACGCTCCTAATCATGTAATTTGAGGTTTTTACACTTACCGACTTTTATGTGTTCCATTAACTACTGTCCAGTTATGTTTTGTATTCTGAACGCTGTGATACTTTTTATGTCAATCGCTTACTTAAATCCTCCAGAATCTGAGTTTAAAAAAATGGAACATCACGGTCCAACTTCTTGTTGTAAGCCGCCATATTCCTAGCCTGGTCCTGTCCCCCACAATGCATCATGCTACATGAAATACCGCTGTACGGCAATTATACGATTAGAAGCCTTCAAACTCAGTAATGCTTAACGAAAAAACCTAAATTAAAGGCTCAAATTGAACTATTTAATGTAGCTAGAATTTTAAATACTTTTCAACTATCATGAACTTTCAACGGTTACGTTTAAAGAACACGGATACAAGTTTTGTTTTTAGCCCATGTGGTCCACCAAGACCTTAACCCACGCGGTGTGTTGTTGTTTAATCAAGTGCATTTTCAAGGAACTGTTTGAAATATTTCTGTTTGATATAAGCTGTTGTATATATGGAATCCGCGTACAGAATGGACATGCCCACGTGAAAGTGAGCATATAAGTCTTTACTTATTAAAACACATTGAGCCCAATTGATAAGACAAGGTATCCAGTACCGGACTTGAAATATATCTCCCCATCTCAGTGGGCCTGCACCCAGAAATCAAAGTTTAGAATTTTTCCTAAACTTATGACAATAGTTTCCGTTTGTGTTTGATTTACAAACATAAAAATGTATTAAACTTTACACAATTGATAACTCATCCGAATTGCGATGGATTATTGAAACACGATACCTGTAATCGGTTAATTTGTCTGACTTTCATCTATTTCAGATAATGACTGCATGAGAACTATCCCTTGTATTGTTTTCAAACTTGTTATTCTTGAGCATCTTTATAACGTGCATTTATACTATATGGAAGCTCTATTGACTCAGTTCCTTTAGTGCACGCATTATCAGCGCTATTTTCAATCAAATGAAAATTCCACAGATTCTTTCGAGAGATTATCAAGACGTGTACAGATTTTCTTCGTATTTACGGGGACTACAAACCATAACTTGACGCTCGAATTGTTAACTGTGAACTGTTAGCAGAATTCTTACTTCACAGACGTCGCAAAAAATATCATCATTTTACATAAATAAAAATGCATCTTAGTTCGATAAAAAAAATACATATATCCAGTTAAGGATTAGATAATTGGGAACCTTGCCAAATGTTCGCCTGGAAATTCACGAATAAACACGTGATCACTCTTAATTAAATATGGCAAGAAGAACGACGTGGGATTTGACGACAAGTTTCGTGCTCTTAGCCCTGTTTTCTGACTGAGGCTGTGTGTCTAACATCTGTTCTTTGACTCCGGTCGATGTGAAGGATTATAACCATCTCACCTGTATAGGTGGAAATCTCAGGTGTAACGTTTCTGTTCATTAAACTCTTTCATTCAGCACAGACGGACTGTATCAGAAAGACACCACTCATGATGAGGGTTGTGATCGTTTTGGTCACGCTGATTATATGCTGTCACGCCAACTCAGAGCTAAACTTGTGTGACGACAGTGACCCCCGCTGTACCTGTGTCCGCCCCAATGTGATTCCTGGTATTTTGGTGCGAAAAGAAGACGAGAGCGGAGAGTTCTGTTTCTGCTCATGTGGTCAGGTAATGTAACGTTTTACATCCAAACAATGAGGTGTTCTTGTACCCAGTCGCAGATGTAACTATGAGGCTAATCCGAGAAAGAAAGCAAAATTAATGGCTGAACAAAACTTAAATTGAAAAATGAATTTAACGTATATATCTGAAGTGAACAGTCAAATTGGTTTACAATTATCAATTCTTGTGGTTAATCTGTAATGTTTTTTTCTATTTTAAATAAAGCAACTGAATGTACAAATAAATTAATTGAGAAATATTTATCGTATTCATTTAACAAAGACCTATAAAAAGTCAACACGTTCCACAATGTTTATCTCTTGTAGCTTATTTGTTTTTTGTGTTTTTAATTAAAGCTACTGAATGTAGAAGTAATATTGTTTCACCAGTATAGATGCTTTCTATGAGCTTATGAAAGTGTCCCCTTGGTAACACGTCAATATACACATAACATCATTAAATAATACATTTAATTATTGTTGTTTTGTGCGTATTTTAGTAACGTTTTGTTTTTTGTTCTTTTTTATTATGCAGTTATCTTGTAAACTAAAGCAATCGCCCTTTTAGACTCTTTGAATTTTTGGTTCGGTTTTGTCATCCGAATGGGT
>JAQQZZ010133467.1:0-13634 GCA_030265115.1 Mopalia vespertina | reverse complement strand
CACGCCAAATCTCCCAGCATCTTCAGAAAATGTGTTGTCTCTGAATATACTCAGAGATTAAAAATAATAAACTACACGTTTTATAACATCTCGACCTTCAAAATACAACTTGTACCAAGTTCACATTCAATCATTTTCACAGAATGTACATGAAAATGTTTAAAATGTCGCCATTATTTTGACAAATAACAGGGTTATTTCCCCCTTCATTCGAATACTAACGAACCCTTTATCGTAATGGTTCCATATAGAACTATAACATGGATTTGGAGTGGAAACAGTTCTATATAGAACCATATTCGTTTTTGAAGAACCTTCAAAGAACCATTACTTCTAAGAGGGTAAAGTGAAATTTCACCACCATATGACTAACACTTATTTCTTCAGTTTGCTATTACTACATGTATTTGAATTGTTTTTAGGCAGATGCCTTCGCTTCTATTTTGACGTTGTGTGGGAACCCGTTTCATTTCATCACGCAACACAGGGGTGACGTCAGGAATTTGAATTTGATCTAAAAAATAAAAAATAATATTGCACAGAAAAGTTTGAATATCATTATATTACTCTTGTGAAAGGTAAAGCGATAACCAAATTCCGTATAGTTATGAAGTAGAAGGGTAACACGAAAACACTCACATTCCCATGCGCAAATGTAACCTTGCTAAAGACCCAAATGCCGTTTTGAATGCAGGTACATATTTTTTTTTTTACTGTCCTGTATGACATTCCGGGCAGCATTGATGCCTGGAATGTAATAAGTATTACATTATGGACAGTAGTGCTGCCCGCAGTGTTACAAGTATATTACATTACGGGCAACATTACTGCCCGCAACTTAATGCTTGTTACATTCCGGGATTTTATTACATTCCGGGCCGCTACAAACGCACCAGGCTGGACTGAGGTGTACGCCTTTGACTAATCTTCCAGATACACATTTCAAATATGTTCCCGACTTTATGCGAAGAATAGAAAACATAAAAATTATGAATAATCTGACGTAAATCTATTTTAAGCAATCAATAACTCACCTGAACCCAAGTTCATTGCAGACTATTTCAGTATTAATTTGAGACCAATAGTTGTCATTACACACCCGAGCTGTTATAGACTCATGTACGACCATCAGAAATCCCTCCCAGGGCAACCGGGAAGAAGTCGATCTTAGAAGCACATGATCACCAGTTATTTTCCTACCTGCAAAACGTAATCTTACTTTTAGCATGTCCGGGTTTTGAATGCATTGTGACAGTGTCCTAAATACCCAGCTTCTAAATCGGTAATTTTATTACTTTGTTTTTTTGGCTGGTGTTTCACCTTTAGAACTGATTGTGCTCAAGCCATAAATTCAAATTGTCAAAAATGGGGTTCAACTCAACGATTCCATCCAGCCGCTGATTACTATAAATTACTATACAAATATTGTTTTTATCCGAGTCTTGTTGTCGAAGTAAGCAAAGAAAACCACAGCTGAGTCTCTGTAATATTTCAGAAAATTTGAATTTAACAGATAATTTATAAAGAATAACACAACTAAAGTTATTTTAAATTTCGAGCTTTCAAAGACATACCGTCTTCGTAATCGGGAAGGTCAAATACGATGACTTGAGTTATATGGTATAGAGAAAAGAAGAAACCAGTATGTAATAGAAACCAAATAGGTGAAATAGAGACATGTAAATGCAACTTGTAGCGTGAGTTTATGTAGCCAGCCAAACCCAATTCAAGAACAACTGATAATGGACGCTGCACTACAGCACAACTGAGAGAGCTACATTTTTCTCTTAAAACCATAGAGGAATATTTAATAAATATCGACCCGAAAATTGGTATAACGGCATACTGTGTCAAGATATAAAGTAACTGTACTTCTGAACTCCCTTGGAATGTTGGAGTGAGACAGGGTGAGAAGCTCTCTCACTTGCTTTTCGCAAATTACCTTAATGAGATATTTGAGTATTCGTTGTGCAGGTCTTAATCAACTAGCCTCTGATTTAAACAATAACCTTAGTGATGCTGTTGAAGTATTTCTCAAACTGTATATATTGATGTATGCGGGTGACACTATTTTTTTGACACTATTATCAGAGGCGAAGACTGACTTGCCCTATGTTTTGGATTTTCTCTATGAGTGTTTTAAGACATGGAAGTTGACTCTAAATGCTAGCAAAACGAAAGTTGTTATTTTCTCCCATGGCAAATTACGTAAATTCCCTGCGTTTAAATAAGACAGTGACACATTGGGTGTTGAAAGTGATTATGTTTACTAATGTGTCAAATTAATTACAATGGGCTTTCTTACAAAGCTATTTCCAAACAAATTACCCAAGCAAGTAAAACAATGTTCAGAGTTAAAAAACAATAGCTAAAAAGCTAAACCATGCAGTGGGTATTCAGCAAGAGCCTTTTCGTCAGCTTGTTACTTCTATTGTGTTATATGACCCTGAGATTTGGGGTTACCAAAATATAGACCAGTTTGAATTATTGTACAGACATGTTTTTATAGGTGTATTGTGTCTTCAACAAATCGTATGGCTTATGTTGAGCTTGTTTGTAGAGCTTAGATTTTTTAACTGAAAAGAGAATTATCAGTATATAGTTTAGTTTAGTTCATTGTAACCAAAATAAGTTATATTATACCATGTTGAATTTAATGAGAACGTTTAAAAACTCGGATGTATAACAATCCAAACGGATGACTAGAATAATAAATAAGCCCCTGTTTGAATGATTATTTTAGGGAATTTATTTTTCTGTTACTGTTATTGAGTCCTCTTACCTGAACAACCTAGTTCGTCTTCACCATTTGGACAGTCGTCGTAGTTGTCGCATACCTCTGCAGCTCTAATGCAAATACGAATATCTGAACACATATGTTCAGTCTCAGCACAGCTTATCACTGCAAACCAAGCAAACGTTTATTGAAAACAATGACACAATGTAATTTGACCAGGGAAGTTTTAAACAAAAACTAAAGCCCTTTCCTGTATCACATACTGCATATGATTTCTCCCAGCTTTTACTCTGTTGGAAACAGTAATATCCTTCAGGGCTGAGAAAAGACAGGATGATTAAAATTATAACATATATCATTAGACAGCTCTGTGACAGAGGATTAACCACATACAGTTTCCCAATTTCATTCCGGACACGGTGGAATCCAAGCATTGGTTGCATTCGTTCTCAGCTTAATTACACAAGTGTAATGGCTTATGACCTGCAATTGGGACCTAATCTTGTTGATCTGGCTTTGAATAAAATAAATAAATAATAATATGGGATTCTGGAGTATTTCAAAGATAATGAAGACTCAAGCATCATACGAATATATACACTCTTCACAAGGTCATAACAAAATGCGAAAAAATAAATAATATTTCTAAGATTAATGACCAACCTGTTGGATCACATATTCCAGACTTAAGGCTGATATCGTCTAGTGCAAGTAGCTGGTTATACTTGTTGATAAAAGCCAGTTGATGCGAGCCTGGTCCAAGATTAACTTGTACCAAGTCCCATCTGCCTCCTCGGTAAAACGTGGCACCCCACAGTACTTTGCTACCATTGTTTCCAAAAGTGTCTTCTACTCGTAAACCATTCTGGTATCGAGAGCGGGGGAATATACTTTCAGTTAGAACGTAGAATTCAACACATGCTGATTCGTCCAGTGTGAATCGTTTAGAGTACAGAGTCTGGCCTTCATGGTTTCCATATATAAATAAACCTACAAACAAAAACATAAATAAATAATAAGAAGCATACCGTCAATAACCAAAGTTGAGAATTGGATATATCGTATATTTTACAACGTCAACAGTCAAATGTATATTATCGACAAGCCAATAGAAATCGAATGAGATTCATACGCTTGGTGGGCAACGTTCATTTGGACACAAGCTGAATATATCTGACTTCATTGAGCTTTCGTCGAGTATGGTTTCTGGACTTTTCAAACTAACAATACATGATGTAAAACCATCTATGAATATTTCTTTCAGTTAATTAATTGTTGGACAGATGGCCTTTGTTGTATACAAGACCATATATCAGAATACAGGTAGAGCTTACAATTGAGAATACATTCTCCATTTATGTCGTATGCACAAACGAATTTCAATAAATCAGTATAATGAAGTTACATAGGCACAATACAAGTCGGTCTTAAATTTCAATAAACAAAATTGGTAATGTTTAATTTACTTTTCGAAGCGGAAAGCAAATTTAAGAAGCGCATCTAGAGGGCCCTGGCTTTTGCTTGCCACGCATACAGTGAATTTATGTAGATTTCGATAGCATAAGGGCATAGTTGCATATCTAAACCCAGATATTTTAACAACTCTGTTATCATATTCCGCCCAGGGGAAGTTACAAACCAAATTTAGAATCTATAAATAACAGGAAGTCATTTAAACTACATACAGTATAAAATTAAAACACTGAAAACTTTGGCTTTTTATCTAATTCTACCTTATGTCGAAGTAAACAAAACCAAAAAGAATATGCATAATGACAGACATATCAAAAGATACCTTGCAAATAAATAGCCTCACTACACATATTTTACCAACAGATATAGCTAGTGTTTTGACTAAATGAGAATGGCAACAGGACAAGCTGACTCATAAATACAGGTAACCCAGCGAACCTACAGCGTAGGGTTGTTTATTCGTTGATGGTCGTAACTGTAATACCTGTTCAAACTCACTCGCTATGTTTTGAATACGGGTAATTCAGAGCCGTATTTTGCATTGATGTTCGTTGGAGCTTATGAACTGGAATGGAGAATTGGCATCTGTTTAGGTTTCCTTTTGTGATAGAGAAAGGAAGAATACAGAGGGTGCCCGGAAGTGCAGTGAATTATGTGAAATATTGCAGATCACATGACTTACAAGCCCTATTGGCTTGCTCGTAATATTTGGAAATAAGGAAGCCTGTTTGAAGATGCTGACCAGTAAATTGTTTTTATTCATGTATGTTATACGCTTCTGCCTTGGACAACTTACTTTAAAACAATAGAGCCGACCATTTTAAGTTCTACGATTAAATACCATTCATACTCCAAGAAAACAGACACAATTGATGATATAATGGTTTCTTAACAAGACCTCTCCGACCACTTCGATATTGTTTTTTGTTATACCAACAAAGACATACAGTGAAGGCTTATTGGATTTGTCGAAACAATATTTGCCTACAAAGGCCACAACAGAATAAATAGTTATCGAACCTTCTGTAGTCTTTGTTGTGTGTTCATATTGGATCGAACTTGGAAAACCTGAGGTGTTTGTCCACATCCACACATCCTTGTCCGGATCACTAGTCCATCCGTCGTATCCACAAAGTGAAGATTGAAAGTCACAACTAATGTCAGCTGCAAAAAATTCAAATGTTGTCACGGCTTTCATGATACAAATACAAAAGGTAGAAATAAAAAAAACAAATGCACAATCTGTTTTGAGTGACCTGACGCCACGTTGTATTTACACCCACTTTATTTATTAAATTTATACAAGATTGTCATGCCGCTTTTCCACATAAACGATGTTTGGTAGGAAAGGGGACGATTTGGAAAAATACAAATTTTGATGTTCCATAGCAATTCGGACACAAATGATGACAGACAATTTTTAAGACAATGTTATGACGCCATCAATATATAGTACGGCAGTACTTCGATAGTTCCTCAATAATTTTACGAATTATTCTGGTAGATGCTGCTGATTAAAATTTGCCACGCACCCTTTGACTGCAGTTCTCAAGTTTGTGTTTAATTTCCCAACCAGTCATGTGTGACACAAATGTCTACTGAGAGGAGTCTTGTTCAAGACATGCTCGGTCGCAGTATCTTCATAATAGCATTGCATGTGCTAGAACCAAATAACAATATACGTATTGATATTTGATCAATTTCAGTGTAACACCGTTTCCAAAGAGATTTCCCTATAAGAGGGCGCTGAGTACTTCCAGAACCAAAAGGCAATATACGTATAAATATGTGAGTTAAAGATGTTCTACTTATATGAGGGCGGTGGAGTACTTCCAGACCAAAACTACCATATACGTATAAAGCAATACAATACAATGTACGTGTCTGTAGGAATTGCTTACCTGTTACGATTCATAATAATTCTGTTTTTATTAATCGTGTCGGTTATAACCCTTTTACCAAAGTTAAAAAAGGAATCATTCACATACAAACAACTAATGTATCCGATTTCCATTAAAAAACCTGTATGAAACTTTTTTTTTTCTCATGAAATGGGAGTATTTTTGTTGTCAAAATGTTTATCCAGATATGTCTTTGAGTTACATTTTGGAGTTATGATATCTTATCAATGTACATGAAGGCTATCTAGTATATCTATACAGATTAACAATTTGTGATAACTTTTCCTTTAAATATGTCATTCCTAATTGTTTTATTTACACTGTGCACAACTAAGTTTATCTTCCTCCCCCAGGGTAGGTCTTAAATCAGTAACAATTTGCACTCACTATTTATATCTATAAACCATTCTGTCATTGATTAGTATTTAATTTACCAGTATAATTAGGTTGATCTTCTTCCCTAGGGTCATTCATAAATCAGATTGCACTCACAGATAAACTCTTTAATCTTTCTGTGAGTGTTTAGTATTTAACTTACCAGTAGACTTAAGTTTATTTTCTTCCCCAGGGTCGTTCTTAAATCAGTAACAATTTGTAGTCACTTTTTATACCTTTTAATCTTTCTGGCATTGTTTAGTATTTAACTTACCAGTACAATAAGGTTGATCTTCTTCCCCAGGGTCGTTCATAAGTTAGTAACTATATGTAGTCACAGATAGACCCTTACACCTTTCTGTGAGTGTATAACTTACATGTACAATTAAGTTCATCTTCTTCCCCAGGGCAGTCCATATTTGTGTCACAAACACTGAATTCATGTAGATATAACAAGGTACCAGGGCAGTGGAATGAAGCATCAAACACATCTGGAGGAGAAAATGAAGCTATTAAATGCTGTGTACACTTTAGAAAGACAAGCAGCCACTTTCCAGGGGATTATGTCGTTACCCCAAAAGCCCACTCGTTAGAGAGTAGTCCAGTCAGCCCAGTGTGCTGGGTTTGATCTCTGGCACAGGTATGGGTATCTACATTTTAAAAATATATACATCTATGGATAAAAAATTAGATGTAAATATATCCTGACAGATAAATCTGTCCAGCACTGGGTTTATAAATTAAAACAATATTAATTAAACAATACTTTGCAATTAAGATTACAACTTGAGTATATGGTGACGTATAAACCGGACAGGAAATGCTGCCCGTTTTGGCAAGGATTGGATTGTGACAAGAAGCGGGTACAGAGGAATATATGACCGATCTGACAACGTGTCGGTACACGAGAAAATATGACCGTTTTTACAATGTGTCTGTACATGGAAAAATATCCCCCTTTCAAAATGGTGTCGGGATACTGGGAATATTATCGTTTTAACAATGTGCAGTGACAGGGGAAAATGTCGGATTTAACAATATTTTGTTAGATTATATACATGCTATATAGAAAAGCGAATATTTGTGAGCATAGGCTTAATGATGTTGCTGTTATATAAAATGGTCAAGAAACAACTGCTTCATTTTGTAAAAAAATCTGTTATTTGGGAAAATAATTAATATGGCAGTAAACAAATGAAAACTGTTTGGGTGGGACATTGCGTCTCATTACCTGCAGAACAGTCGTTTGCTGGGAATTGGATATCATCCAAAGTTATGTAACTGGACTCCGATAAACCACTGGCAACAAAGCTCACTCGGAGTGGGCTTTCCACCATCGAAGGGTCAAGTAGAATATTCGCTTCTCTCCAAAACGAGCCATAGTTCCCCCTCAAACTAAGAACCGTTTCGTTCTGTTGGCGTCCCAATATCACCACATCCAGCTGTATATTGTTTATACCATGTATGGTGTAATGAAAACGTAGGCAGGAGATGGAGGAGAACGAAGGCAGTTCCGGTGAAATCAATATATAGTCCGAATCCACATGAGAAAGTCCTACATACAAATAACCCCCTGTGAAACAAAAAGTAATAAACTATACAATAGAAGTATTTTCTTTGTAGACATATGCGGCAACTCATGAAAAAGTATCAGATACAAAAAACGTCACATGGAATAAAACAAAGTAATCAACTATACAAAAAAGGATTTTCTCTGTAGACATATGCGGCAACTCACGAGAAAGTCCTACACACAAATAACCTCCTGTGAAAGAAAGAGTTATTAATTATACAATAAAAGTATTTTTCTGTAGACATATGCGGCAACTGAGGCGAAAGTCCTACATACAAATGACATCATAGGAAAGAAAAGGTAAATAACTATAAAGTAAAAGTATTTCATTGTAGACATATCCGGTAACTCACGAAAAGGTACCAGATACAAATATCCTCATTTGGAATAAAACACAGTAATTAACTATACAAAAAGTATTTTCTCTATAGACATATGTGGCAACTCACCAGAAAGCCCTACACACAAATAACCTGATGTGAAAACACAAAGTAATTAACTATACCGTAAAAATATTTCCCTGTAGACATATGCGGCAACTCCCAAAGGTCCAACATAGAAATAAACTAATGTGAAAGAAAAAGTAATTAACTATACAGTAAAAGTATTTCCGTGTAGACATATGCGGCAACTCACGAGAAAGTCCTACATACAAATAACCTCACGTGAAAGAAAAAGTAACTGATTATACAATAAAAGTATTTTTCTGTAGACAAATGTGGCAACTCACCAGAAAGTCCTACACAAAAATAACCTCATGTGAAAGAAAAAGGTACATAACTATACAGTAAAAGTATTTCCCTGTAGACATATGCGGCGACTCACGAAAAAGGCCTACATACAAATAACCTCCTGTGAAAGAAAAAGTAATTAACTATACAGTGAAAGTATTTCCCTGTAGACATATGCGGCAACTCACGAGAAAGTCCAATGTACAAATAACCTCATGTGAAAGAAAAAGTAATTTACTATACAGTGAAAGTATTTCCCTGTAGACATATGCGGCAACTCACGAGAAAGTCACATGTACAAATTACCTCCTATGAAAGAAAATGTATTTTTAACCAGACAATGATTATGTCTCTATCGTCGAAGGTGCAAGTTGAATAAAATATTGCCTATACGAGTATATGCAAACTCAACACTGAACGCGGAAAACTGAATCAAGTTGACCTCAGTTATCTGGCGGAACATAAACGCGATGTGGTTATGGACATCTCAGGGGTGGCTTTTACGAGGTTTCTGCCAGGTTTTACGCCGTATTTTAGTAGGGTCGTCTGAGAAATGGACAATCGATCCGCCTTCAAATAAATTAAATATTATTGGATATGACGTTAAATTTCAATCAAAGAAATAAACAAACAACGGTTACAGCCCCTGCCGACCCAATATTAAAATTTCGGAGGATCAATGGCGGTGAAGGTGCAAACGAGAAACAAATATTCGGACTGTTTTATACGGAATTCGAATTATAACAACTTTTTTATGTTATCGAATATCAATTGCATCCATTGCCTATGCTTTCCGTCAACCCATGTCAATTGATGAACAAGTTTCCATATTTCATATGTCGTAAAAATACGTTGTTAATAAATTCTTATTTAGAACATCTGTATCATTTAACACATCTTCCAGAGGAAAGGCGGAAAAGAAGGTCATGGTATCAAGCCTCTTCAATTCCTAATTTGCCTTCACAGACAGCAGAAAAACTGAGTTAACAAGAAAATAGAAAAGCTACTTTCGGGCGACATCTCTTTACCCCACCGAATCAGATCGGAGCCTTCATTTGAAAAGTAAGCGGTAACACATGGTGCCAAGTAAACTATACATGTAGATATATGTGCACGAGCTTAGCCCCATGAACTGGTCGAGACATTATTACAGACTCGTTAATTGACAGTGGTACCATGCTTGTTTGTTGTCGACAGACCTGATTTGTAAATGCCTTTCTGATTGGCTGCTTGCTTCCACCATAGTTCAATTTAATATTTGTCAGGTTTTTCTTACGAGTTGAGTCAATGGTCAAAATGTTTAAGTCGGGGTTTTAGCAGTTTGGTCCTTGCATTTGAAAGATGCATTTGAAAGTGTCAAACATAATGTTTCAGTACAAATATACTAGCCCTTTATGCCTGGATTGAACAGCCCTATTATCTTGGTGGTGTCTTTTAACAGTTATTGAGATCAGCACAACCATAGCATGTGCACAATTGTGTTTCATTGATCAGTAAACGTTGGTCCCATGTTAATACAAATGTATACCATTTGTGTACATAATGCCATTATAGCAAGAGGTTCTTAATGGTAATGTATACAGATTATCCTGTGTTACCTGGTTTTAATGAAATGTGCGTATCACAAGGCGAAAGTGGATAAGCATGCATACATTTGATAATTTGACAAGGAATAGTAGCTGGAACTAGACGTTGTGTATTCTTTGAAAAACAATTCTCATTTGCGCAGGTATGTCGACTTACTAAAATAAACAAATCCTCTAATTTCCTAGATAAACTCTGCGATATAAGTTTCTGAATAGATGTTAACATCGGCATAATATGGGGATCGAATATACATGTAAGTTTTGTACATACTTATATATGTAAGACATTTGTCACATAATAGAACATAGTTAGCACGCACCTTCTTCATCTCTTAGATTATAATCATTCCCAGGTCGATCAGAATCTCTTCCTCTAGTTTTTCTCCAGCCACTACTACCATTATTGCGAGCATCGTATCCACAGTTATTATAGTAATCAAAAGTACATGAGACTTGATCTGAAATGCAAAGCGTTGTGATTACTTAAAAAGTGGTTTCGGTTTCGTGCAATATTGAATTTTAGTTAACTTATGCGTGAACGACAGTTTACAAGTGGGGAACACTAAACTCTCCAGGTCTGGGTTGTTCAAAAGATAAGCCAGGCTTAAACTTGTAACGTCATAAAGAAAGTCAATTGTGACGTGACGTCGTATAACGATGGTTAAATGTTGATGCTCTTTTGAACAATCAGCCCCAGAGCACAACATTTAAAAGTTAACAGAAATCAACTGGAAACCAGGTGTCGACAGAACTCACCAGGAATCACACGGAAGACCGCATCCTGTTTATTGCCAATGTGCTATCTAAACTGAACGGCAGACATATCAAGGTTTTCATGTCCCACGGCTTTTGATAACAGCACTTTGTAACATACTTTTTAAATCTTTACATGGAAATCCTTGACGTCGTTCATAGAGACCAAACGGCAACTCCAAATTACGGATAAAAATTAAATATTGCACGTTGTGGCTTCCTTCAAACCTCTATAGTAGGTTTGTGCAAAAATGAAATAATTAAAGTCAGAATGGAATAAGATACCGTCATGTCTAATTAAGTTGATTGAATTTGTTTGATTGCCCATCCGCCCACAACATTAAGTTAAGATTTTCCGGAGACTTTATAAAAACTGGAATATTTGTAATAAAATATCCAAAAAATAATGTTCTTACCACAGACTTGACTTTCATCGTCAGAACACGTTATTGTACCATCACAAACAGATTCTAAATAGTAAACACATGATCCGTCCGAACAACGAAATGGGCAAACTGAAAGCGAATCAAAGTCCAGATTTATTTGTCATAGCACCGTCATACAATGGAAGCAGCTGGTAGAATAATTCGAAAATATTAAAACGGCAAAAAAAAAAAAATGGAAACATTTAACGGCGTTGGGGAATTTTTACTGGTGAAGGAAATAGAAAACTTTATTCTCGAGTAAGTGTATTTTAGATGGTTAAAACTCTACCCATGAAGACAAACTGAAGGACCATTTTTTGTTCGAGTAACCTCTTGCAGATATTTGATCTAAAATCCAGTAGAGAACATCGAAGGATTATCAGTAGCCAAATATCCTAACGATTGTCATGGGCCATGTCTGCAGTCGAGGCCACAGACACAAAAACGATGAACAACAAAAACAAATAATAACAATGGTATATACTATTCTATTCGATGACAATAAAATAAGTAATTTGAATCGGTTGAAAGAATTAATTTTAACCCATTGAATAAACCTGCAAATAAACAAACTGTATTGCTTGCCTTTCAGCCTCTGTGTATTCAATTGTATGAATTTGGGTCAGATAAGAAAGAATTCTTTGGGCTTTTTTCTGGCCTGCATCAAACACGAACATCAGTATGATAAAGAAAAGGAATGCTACCAAGCAATATACACGGCTTCACTTCGAATGTTCCCAAACAATAAATGCTGATGTGGTAAATGGCGGGTAAAATGACAGAAAACATATAATGCCTAGATATCGCCTTCAGGCTAACAGAAAGTGGAGTAATAGTTTAAGAACACCACTCAACGCTTAACGGGTATTTTTTATAATTAATATGAACTATTCTTAAGAACTACAATGTCATATTCCGATTCACATGTTTAGTGCTATCCGTATGACACTGGAAGTGTGTCAAATTTTGTCTGGCTGCTACAATACAACGTACGAAATAAGGTTACTTAAAATGGCCAGTTACAGATTTTGGTTTGTTTTGTTGCAGTTTATTTGTTTTAGCAAGAACAACACCTATACTCTTATGCTTCTGGATATCGGACACAGTGAACGTCGGTCTCCTGGTTAATTTAGAATAAAAGCCGATTTAAAATCGCCTCTCATAAAGTGTGCGAAAATTATAAATTTACCTTACATACGAATTTACCTGTATTTTCTTGAATCCATTCCGAAAAACTTCTAACATTGTTCACTGTAATTATTGGCTCAAAGCAACTATCGTAATATGACAGTGCTTCAACGGTCCATTGTCCCGAGGGCTGCTGACAAACAACAGGGCTGGCCTCGTTATATAGAGCCTGGAAATACACCAAAGAATTATAAACAATTATTTTTTATGAAAATGATAATACTGCAAGCTACGTTTTTTGGGGGTTAAATTAACACACAATAAAAATATTAAACAATTATTTCTGTAAACATTATATAGCAAGTCACGATAATTAAGTTAAATTAATATAAAACCATACCTATTTCTAAAATAAAAACATAGCAACCTACGTTTGTTGCAGTTGATCTCATTAATAAACAATAACTAATTCCAATACTTACAGAGCAAAATGGTGATTTATGTCGAACACAAATGTGATTTTCCAAAGTGTAACATTCATTTTTATCCACAAGTGAAACTGGCCGCTCAGCCAAATAACGCTCTGAAATAAATAAAAATGTATTTAATTTCATAGTTATGGAATTGATTTTTACTGCAGGAATAAGCCACTACGCCTTTTCTTCTTAAAGAGTTGTACAATGTTCGGATTAGGGGTATATAGTAGTACATATAAAGTCCAATCTTCATATTAAATTTGAGAAAATCGCTATAAAGAGAGTACTTTAATAAACGCCAATGACGTTGATCTAGACAAAACAACGACAATTCTAGACTTGTCTATCTCTAGTTTTTTTATTGATGAGGACGGTGTAAATAAAAAAAGGAACACTTTGTTTATGTTTAAAATTTGCGTTGGAATTGGAAACGAGCAATAGAATTATGAGTCTTGTTGTTCGGATAGTCCAGTTGC
>JAQQZZ010133456.1:0-13634 GCA_030265115.1 Mopalia vespertina | reverse complement strand
CAGAAAGATTTGATCTTCGCCAACAATAAAAACAGTATAACTATTGTGATCTGTAGTGAATGTAGACAATCTCATGAATTTATCATTTGATTGTAATTGCAGTTGTTTAATGTATCCCTCTGTAAGGTCAATATATACATAATTATTGGCTTCAGCCGAGAGAGGGGAAATAATGATGACTGTGTATATTAAATCCCCAGCAAGTTATGACTGCAAGGTAAGTTAGAATTCAAATTTTCATTTCATTTATTTCACCAAATAATACAATACAATAATAAATTATAATTGATATGTATACATAAGAAAAGTAATATAAATTGAGTATTATAAACATTGAATTGAATAAATGAATTTAAATGATATTGTTAATTGTAATTTAAAGTGATAATAAAATTAAAATACATAGATGTCCTTAGCGGGAACAGAAACCCCAAAGGGCTTATTTTATCCCATTTATGAAAGGAGAAAATAATCTGGCGGAAAATTTAATTGATTACAGACGTTCCTTACAATCGCATGACATCCAGTCACACTTGTAACCACATTGTTTACCACAGATTTCCCTCATGCTGCAGATATTCATTGTCTATGTATGTTTAATAACCATTAGTTTGTTAGATGCTTCAATGTCCACAAGCATTAATAAATACTTATTAAAAACATATTTCCAACAGTTGAAATGTTTATGATATTTAATAAATCGATTTAAAACGACTAGGAATGGATAACAACTTGGCTTTCTAAGTGAAATTGACTTAGGAACCTAGGACAAATAAATACTATTGGCGGACAAGTACTTGTGTGCACGTGTTAATGTTTCTGAGCGATAGACCAAAGGAGACACAAGCAGGAAAATGTGTTATTACATGCGGTTTCACCTAAATGTTAGGGAAATAGTTACTGGCATCACTTAATCATGTTGAAATAGTTTATAATTCATGTCGCACATAAGGCCACGTTTTTTTCGCCCTGATGAAAACAATGCTACTGCTTCCGGTGGAGGTAATCCCTCAACACCAAGAGGAACAAAAACTTCCTCTTACCCTTTAGTCATGGGCAAATTCCAAATATATTGACAAATTTAAGCAAAGCAAACGGGAAACAGCGACCAGCATCCTAACTAAACCTTCTATACTAAATTAAAGATTTTAGCCGCTTTTGGAACATATTGTTGTTTAGTTCAACGTGGTATTAAAGAATGTTTCAACGGATTGTCCAATTTCACTCAAAATAAATACAGTGGAAAATGGTAAACTCCATCCCTCCAATTTCGGAGTCATATCAAGGGATTCACTCAAGAGATTTTGGAAGTGGCATTATTACAGCCGTGCTAGGCATGGGTTTAAAAAATAGTTATGTTTAATCATAGCGGGTTAACTAAAATTATATTATATAGGTTATTCCATCCTACCTTAAATGTTAAGATCGTTGCATAAGGTGGTGGCTCATGGGTCAATTAAGTAGGAAACCAACAATATATATCTTTTGGTTCTGCTAGGAATTAATTTAAATAAAAAAGTTAAAGAAAATTGTTATTAGTAGTGAAAATAAATACAAGCCTGTAACAAAAATATCGCATTTTGCGTTGAATAAAATACTTATAGCAACGGCAGGATCTCTTAAAAATGTATCTGGTGACATTCTGGTGGAATGTACCTGACAAGCAACAGGCTATAAATTTACTAAAAGTCAATTAATTCTAGAGCAACCAGTAGCCGTCACACCTCATAGATCTTCTAATAGCAGTAAAAGGATGACCCGAGACAGAGGCAACGATCTCTCTGATTTATCAGAGCGAGAGATCTGTGCTGAGCTCGGTGACCAAGGTATAACTGACGTTAAACGTTTTACAACCAAAACAGATGGTACTATATCACAACTTAATACTTATTTAATTACTTTTGAATTCACTACAGTGCCGGAACTCATCTGCATTGGTCCTTACAGGACGAGGGTAGATATCTTTATCTCCAACCCAACAAGGTGCTTCAAGTGTCAGAAGTTCGTATACGGCAAGACCCAGTGTAGAGGTGGTTTGGTATGCTTTCGTTGCTCTGAAGAAGGCCATGAGGGCTTTGATTGCAACAATGAAAATAATTGCTGTAATTGTGGCTAGGCCCACATGGCCTCCATTAAAGACTGTAGTCAGTTTAAAAAAGAAAAGTGAATCCAAGTTATTAAATCAGGACAAAACGTTAGTTATATCGAGGCACGCCGCCTTGTCCATCCATCGGATGTTTAAGGTCATCCCAGTCCTACGGTAACACTGTAGTGAATCTCCAAAAACACAGATATAAGGCCTCTGGCTTACCTTAGCTATCAGGGTGGCTCGGGTGTATCCTTTGTGATCGGTGTGTGCAGCAGTTCTGTCTCCCAAACTGGTAACATCTTCGGACGAGGATGAGACACAGCTATGTGAATACCCAGCTTCACATTTCAAAAGAAGGGGGCAGTTTATTCCCTCCACACAGATTCTGTTGAATTGAACTTCACATTCCAAAAGCCTGGGATTATCTCCGCTCAGAAACATCGAACAGAAACGTGTTTTGGTGTCTCTTCGTACGTATCACTCGTTCTTAAGGTGCTCTCTTTCAAAGTCGCAATATAAAGACCTTCTGGAGTCAACCAGCCAACTGGCTCCAGAGAGCTTCTTGCAGTAACCCTTCCTAAAACAAAGTTGCAGAAAGAGAACAGAGAAACAAAACAAGCATTAGTTGGAGACTAACAAAGCACAGAACCAAGCATAAATATCAGCCCATAGATTCCATTAGCTAAAGTATTTCCAGTTACCCAGCCAAGCTTCTGAGGTCCAGTTAAATCGCTACTTAATACTTATTAGATGACCAGGCCGTCTGTGATGGCGCCCAAAACTTGACTGGGTGGGCTTGTCGAATAGTCCAACAAGTCCCCAATTATCCGCAGACCACATATCAAACGCTTTTGAAATGTGCTTCCTACGAAGTTTACGTTTACTGGAAACCCCTTGATTCGAAGTCCTGCGAGGTTAGCACGCCCACGTCAGCAAGCCTCTAACTCTCGGACTCAATTTTAATAAAGATAAAAAAAACAAGAATTTTATTATTTATTTAGCCCATGAATTCGTCTACACGCATTTCTGACACCAATGTAGTGAATCTCAACAGACACAGATACAAGGCCTCTGGCTTATCTTAGCTATCAGGGTGGCTCGGGTGTATCCTTTGTGTTCGGTGTCTGCAGCAGTTCTGTCTCCCAAACAGGACTAGGTAACATCTTCGGACGAGTCCATCCAAGTCACTAGGGGTGTCAGTTACTACAATACCACGAAGAAAGTTTCTGTGTCTGTTGCGACACAGACCTCCATTACGTGGCCAACTGGTGATGAACACCCTTTTTGCTGTATCAAAACATAAGACAAATACAATGAAAAACGACTATTTCAACGCAAACTAATACAAAAAGTAAAACTAAAACCCCAACTAAAAAAAAAACAGCCACAGACAAATACAAACAAACAACAATAAAACAGACACACAAATTAAAAAGCCATCTGGTCCGGAGGATCGTCTTTCCAACGTTTCAGTTTGAACAGCCAATTAATGTTATTAATGCAGAGAGGGTTGGTCCCTTCTCTCCGAAACCATCAACAAGTAAATCTCTTGTATCCTGAGACGGGTGCTCTCGAGAAACTCTTTGACAACTTGGAAGGGATGGAGGTAGTAATCGGGCCTCCTTCCTCTACGGTGGATATCCAACCACAATCTCTGCCTTATCTGAGGCCCAATTTCGACAAGGTGTTCGATTTGTTTCTCATAAATTGGTTGACTGTGTGGAGTTTGCCACTGTAACCTCGACACGGTCACCTCTATGAAGGACTTGTTTGACAACATTGCTGGCGATGTTGTCATCAAGGATTAAACGGATCGGTGTGTTTAATAAAATCAGCTGAATTTTAATCACAATATTAACAATTTTTAGATCCAAATTTGAACTATATAATATATTGACATATTTTTAACACTTATGTATGTCCTATTTCATTTCGCTTTTTTATGTCCACGGCCAAGGGTGCTACTGATTGGAGTTTCCTCCCTTTTTTTCACCGTATTTAGCCAAGGAGCAGTGTGAAGTGGACAATCCGTTGTCATATAAGTGAAATACCGTTGAGCACGACGTTAAACCCTAATCAAACAAACATCTTGCACATTACATGATGTACTTTTACGATCATCTACAGAAATTGCTCTTGTCTTGTGCCACATACCCACCTAGACCCGTATTCTGTTCAATGGAAATATAAATTTGAAACCCAAAGACACTAAAAGTTACATACCATCTTGTCCCTGCGGACCCATAAAATCTTTTTTCGCAAGTTTGGACAAACACATCTTTGTTTTACAAGGGATACCAATACACATACACGTCCCTGATATAACCAAACCTCACTGAGGCCATTGTGAAAAAGTATACTTCTTAATTTTCTTACCTAGTTTTTTTCTGTTCGTACCAACATAATCGTAATACAAAGTCATGTATACAACTGGAGGACGTTTTCGGTCGTCAGATTGCATTAGTTTTATCCAGTATTTGACAAAGTTAAGCATTCTACACGTAGGCACATTTGTTCGACCAAGCCCACCATTTATATTTGTTTGTTTGCTTGATTGCGGTTTAACGTCGTACTCATTGATATTTCACTTATATGGCGACGGATTGTCCACTTCACACTGCTCCTTGCCTTATTACGGTGGAAAACCGGGAGGAAATCTCGTAAAAACCACCCCCGCGATTGCCGGAGCCACATCTTGTGACTCACTCATATACCTGAGGGTCGACAGACGGACTCGATCCTGTGAACGGTACATCGAAGTAGGCTCAGAAAGCGCACTCGCTAACCACTAAGCCACAGCCGCGGGCACCCACCATCTATAAGATCATTTTGGGTCGCCGTTTAGACAGTTAACAAAGACCTTGAATGCAGGGTCAGAGCAATAATTCAGAATTTGCACAAGAAGAATACCAAAAAGATTTAGGTGACGTTTTACAGACATTTCTTGGATATTAAATAACAATGTCTTCATATTGAATATGGGTTTCAGGGATGGATTAGAAAGTATATTTGTGGCTTTAACAAATGAACCTCCCGTGGCAAAGACAACGCCTAAATATGAATATTTACTAAAAGTATCTAAACGTGAATCACCATAATATAATTTGAGTTCTTGTGTTAGATAATTCACCTCCTTTACGAAAAACCATCACCTACTTTTTTTCGCCATTAACAACCATATGCCATTTATAACAATAATATTGTAAAACATTTACGGACTTTTTAAAACGTTCAACGTTGAGAAATTACGTATGTCATCAGCAAATCCCAGAAGGATTTGATTTTTGTAGACAGGTGAGTATACACATTCTGCATTTGTTTAGAACAATTCATCTCTCAAGGTGGTTTAAATGCATAGACAAAGTGGACAAACATCCCCCTGTTTAACAATAATCGAACAGAATGTTTCATCGCAACGATGACTGTCGATTGTACAACGTTATATATATATATATATATATATATATTTTTGAATAAATGAAGAGAGAAAAATTTGCTTGCCTCCACCGGGATTCGAACCCGGGACCTTTGTATATATATATGTGGTAACATTTAATAGTTTGCCTCGAACGTCAACGCGAGAAAGTTTCTGCCATAGTAAATCTCTGTCAACATAATAAAAGGCTTTGGAGTAATCTATAAATGCAACATATAGCTTACGCGAAATTAAGTTATGCAAAACAAATATATTATATATTGCACTCATGCCTAGGCTACAATGTAAACAGCCAGTTAAGAATTCCACAGTTAGTCAGGAGTAAAAAAGCCATCTTCTCGTGGCGTTTGCGGTTATTTCCAAAGGATGATGATATTGACAACACATATATTTAGAATGAGGAGGACAGTAGTATAGAAATGACAACTCAGTTAGCATTTATTAGTTCATAATAAGGAAGGCTAGTGCGTTATCAAGTACTAATTGTTTACTACATAAATAGTAGCACCCGGCCACTATTTATGTAGTAATATTATATTACTTACGAAGAAGAAATGTACGTTATTATGTACTTATTCTAGAATATTGATACCGGACTACATGTAAAGAAGGACTGTGGTTTATTGAGTACTAATGGCCGCCATTTTTGACGTGACGTCACAGGTTGAGGGTGTCGTCTGCTTGTTTAGGAATTTTGGCAGTTACATTGTGTACAAGGCAATGACTGAGTTTGGTTCTTAAGTACATGATAAGTAAGGACTGTACATTATTCAGTACTAATGAGCACGTTAGTAGATGATAAATCCGCACTACTATTTATGTAGTATTTTTTTTTAGTACATGATAACACACAAATCAACCTTATGCATTAATTCTGGCACCTTGATACCGGACTACATGGTTCATTCTCACTAACTGTGCAAATTCACTGGAAACTTTTTTCGAAAATGAAACAAGATATAGAAGTTTGGTTATTGGGTTTTCAGAAAGTACAGTACCGCAAGGTAACGCGTTTATAATGGCTACATGCTAGAGTGAGTAGTTTAACGTAATTAGATTTACAAAGTTGTGGTATGTTTTTTTGTCGAGACAGATACGTTACCTGTCCAAATTGAAGGGAAGTCTGGATATTTTGAAAATCTTACAAAGCGTTCCAGAAATAAAGTTACTATACTGTTATCACATAAATGCTGCACTCGAAAGACATCTTGAAACTTCTATACTTTTAATGCTTGTTTGTAAATGAAAGTCTTATGAATAAAGCCTTTGTCTTTTAATTATAGTGAAGAAAAGTAGACAAACGATTATTTCCAACTTACAAAAGTTTAATCTGAAAACAAAGTCAAACAACATTTCAAATAAAACAAAAAGTTATTCCGAATGACGTGAAAATACTTAAATTCGTTTTTGCCTGAATGTATATTTTTGGTGCAGACAATTTATTGCGAATGCAGATAGATGGTAACGTATCTGTTAAAAAAAAGGTAAAGGGATTTCTATTCATATTTCAGTTGGTCACCCATAAAAAAGGTAAGGTCATCAACAAGAACTCTACAGAACTGATTCCTAATACAAATTTTCGAAATAATAACGCTGTTGAATGATGTTCTCTACTGGTAACGTATCTGTTTAATTTAGGTCTGATCGTATAGATTCTCGATTAACTGCATATCAGCGGTTGATAAGGTGTAATAACGTATGGAACGTCCCATCGATATTGGTGCAGACACCTCAGTAATAATATCGGCAAACGAGAACCATATTTTATCTGCCCGTCTTGGCCACTGAAGTTGCAACTTGCCGCGAACAATGTGTTTAGACATAAATGAGACAAATACGTCAGAATCATTATGGTCGACTTCAACTACTTTCCCGATATACCAATCATTATCATATGTGGCTGCTACTATTTAATCTACATGTGGTATGAGAATAATGTTATTCTCTTTGGCAGCAGGGTCCTTGTTCTCGTAAGGTGGACTTGGAGTCACGTTAGTGTTTTCCACATTTGACTTACTATGCAAGGTGTGTTGTTTCCATTCATCACAGGTCTCTGTCCAACTCAAACATTTGATACAATAGCAAGATGTTGTACGGGAATAAAATTGTCCGTCTCCAGTTGTTTGAACTGCGTGGAGTTTTAGTGTCCCATGTATTGATTTGGTGTCTATGTCAGATAGTTCCTTTGCTGCAATGTCATATTCGTTTTGAGAATAGAAGAAGTACTGAATTGTTTTTTCGTTTTGTGATGCCCATGCATAAAAGTCCTTCCCATCTTGAATAGTTACTTTTCCTTGTTAGACTGCTTGGGCTGCCGTACGTTTACAAAAGCCACCTATACCATCGCCATGCCTGGCTTCAAAGAAATTCCAGCGTGCATATATGCCAAAAAGATCTCTGTGTTGTCCAAGAATAGAAAAAATAAATCTGTTCCTGTATTGCGACGTTGGGCTATCTGTCCAGTAATGAACCGACGTAACAGTGGAGATCTTGGATTTGATTTCAGCTACCATACATTTTATGGTTGTCAAAACTGCTGTAGAGTTATGCTGATTCACATCAGACACAAATGCCAAATTTGCATGTTCAATTATCCCTGATGTATTTCTAAAATACATGACCACTGGGTGGATGGTGACTGCTGTGGCATTCCAGTAAACGGACTGAATTTCGTCCATGGTCTGGCATAGAAAATTTTCCGCGAAGTCCATTTGAACAATGACATGGTTTTCCGGTCAATGCTGGGTGTGCTGTACAAAATCTTGATACTGTGTTATCAACTTTTCTTTAAAATCTATTTCTTTCATTTTGACAATTCTCATCTTTCTCTTTCCATCAATTTCAAGAGCTCTCCATTCTTCATACTCAACATTTCAGCTTTCTCTTATATTTCTCTAACATCTGATCTTTGGATGTTGATCTCACAACTACATCAGGATTTGGGGAAATTTGTATTCCAAGAGATATAAGACATTTTAGTTTTAGTGCCATATTTTGATGCTTAGTGCACAAACACTTGTTCCTAGATAACAAGCATGTCAACCGGATGTTTGCTGGGCAGAGTTTACAGAATGCTGAAAAAGATAGACCAATATCGGGATTTTCCATGATAAATTCTTCATGCAAATTTCTCAAATAGTCGTTTAAAATTGGACATGTTTTTTCTCACCATTTACATTAGTACAGTCTCTTCTATCCGGCATACATCGACTGATATCGTCACGTTCAAAATAAGTGAGAATCCGTTTGGCTAACTTTGACTTAAGATCACCTTGTCTTGTGCGTTGTTGCGAATTAAGCGCCTTTGATATGTCTTGCTTAGCGCATCTACGAGACGATCCCGTGTCTTTGTTCAGTCTGGATATAAACCTATACTTTTTTATTATTCTTCCACTGATGACTCTTTTAACCAGGAGCTTTTGTCTTTGTGATGTATTATGTATATATGATGACTGTATTTCAGAAAAAACAGCATTTCCAAGTTCAAGACGTCTGATCACTTGACGCGGTACACGCCGTGGACTGATGCCATCCGTGCGAAGATCATGGACTGTTTTTGACCTAGGTGTTAAATGGACAGATATTTCCCCAAGAGATACTTGTTGAGATTGTTCACATTTTTTAGAAAGCCTGTCAAACCGTTTATTATGTCGACTTACTAACTTAGATTTGTTATTTAGTTCTTTTTTCAGCTTAGTAATTTTGTTGTTTGCTCTTTTGAGCGCTGTTGATCTTTTAGACGCCTGGGTTCTTACAGGGAAGGGTAATCTTACATACAGCCTCTCTGACGGGGATGACCGAGTCACTGATGTGGAAATATAAGAAGAAGCCTCACAAGATCTAGTTGTATTCAGAGAAGATTCACACGAACTGATAGAACTGGATGTCGATGGTTGGCAAAAGCTGCTAATATCATTAGATTGACAAACAGGGCTCTCTGTTGTCTCCAACTCTGTTCACACTCTTTCTTTGGTAGCTTTCTCTGTTGCCTTTTTCAGCCTATATTTTAAACAATAATCCTTGTTTTTACCACGACGTTCATTCAGTTTTCTTTTAGACAGCAAATCAGCAGAGACTCTGTATTTAGCTTGACTGAGCGATTCTTTTTTAAAAAATGACGGCTCACTCTGCTTTTTTCTTTCTCGATACGCCTTTTGTATTTCAGCCCTTGATTTTGCCATATTTGATCTAAAATATTTAATAAAAACATATTTAGTGGTATAAATATTAATATATCTTCAATCGAAAACATAGAACATTCGTTTTAGGGGCAAAAAGTTTAACTACCAATGGATTTAAAAGTTACAAAAGTGTCAACAGATACGTTACCACAATGCCACAGATACGTTATCACAATGTGACAGATACGTTACCATGTACTCGGTATGTTACCATGTGTGTTGATGATTAAATTACTTTTGTTTATAATGTTGAATGAATGAATAATGAAATCGATACACAAATGTATAAAAATCAAATAGACTGTTCAACTACACTTTATAAATAGTCAATAGCACTGCATAGTTACCAAGGATTGCTCCGATTGTCAACACATCCGCTAAACTTTCTTGATCAGAATCGCGGTGACTGCAAATTTAAACAGGAAATGGACAAAGCAGACAAAATCTCGCCAAATCTCAATAGAAACAACACGGGTACGGCGGGAATTTGAAACATATCTGGCTTTTTGTCAATCGTATGTGTTCAACCAAACATACTGACACGTATTGTAACCTCGCACTTATCCATCTTAATGTATGAACAATTGTTATGTAGTGATACACAGTACCTATAAATAGATTAAGTTCAATTTTACATATTATACATCATCTTCCCATGTACATCAGTCTGATATGGGTAACGTATCTGTCTCTAATCCAAAGTACTACATGGTAAATGTGAGCTTCAAATAGACAGGTGGAAGTCTGTGATCAGGTATGTATTTAAAGCGCATATAATTATTGTATAGCAAGTGTTAGCACTTCCAAACACTGCAAAATCTGTTCATATATCCCATACCATACAGAGATAATATACCCCGAAACATTGGTAACGTATATGTCACAAAAGTTGGGGACATCGTTATTTACGGCAACAGACGGTAAAATGATGACGTGTTTGCCCCTAAACTGAATGAATAGGAAACCAATGGTGACACTTTGGCATTCAAAAGGAAAAAAGGGGACAATATCAACGTTGCAATTAGTTGGTCGGTCTTCGCTGATTGGTCCGTTAAACGATACTCTGATTGGTCAGAATCCCAGCATTCCCATTGGTCAACAGCCCAATCCGGTTGTGCACCTCTCAATCCTTTTTTGACACGACATCAATCCATACGAATTACCACTCCGATATGTTTGCACTCAGGTCACCCAGTAGACTACACGTTGCAACCTGTGGCCCCCACAATTAACACCTCCCGTCACTTCTCGGGAAATCTTGCGAGAGTCCACTGCGAGCAAAACATCACGGGAAGACAACCATACCACCCCATGATAGCACTATGATCCACACTTTCTTATTCAGTAGTACGGTGCTACCCACACAACCCTTCCTTGTTATGTTATAGCAAATGCTAACCCGAATGCACATCGCAGCGCGCAAAGCATCACGGGATGACATGTCACCCACACCACCCAATGAGTCAAACCCTCATTCAGTAGCTGCGCTGTTACCCATCCGCTTCGCACTACATGCCCAGATAACATTTGCGTAATGGGCCAATTTGGGGCTAATCATGCCATTAGAATCGGACTAATAACGGCTGTCGATGTGGCGCCTGTACCGGCGTGCGCGTTGGCGCAACACCGGTCCAATTATGGCTACCTGTATCCACCCGATAAGAGCCGTTGTCAATCCATTTCTGGGCCAGAATTGGTCAGCCTATATTGGCCCACAGCCGGAATACCACATCCTCCAATGTTGGTCCATAATATTTTGATTCTGGTCCAATGTCGACAATGCTACCTTGGCCTGTAGCAAAGCAAGCATCAAGCCGATAACGGTCCAGTTCTGGACCAACAGTGTTTTCAACATTGGACCAATTGTGGCTATATCTATTAATTATTCAAAGTGTTATTTACATGTTTGTGCATATTTATTTGTTTATATATGTATGCTATATGTATGATTATAAAGTACACGTAATATCCATTTCGTCTATTTAAAAAACAGACAATGTATATGCTGCGGGTTTATACAAAGGCCGATAGTGCAGATGTCTAGTCTACATTTCAAAGGGTAAACTTTTTTTCTTGTGTGACAACTTCTTTATTTAAAAGTTAGCAGCGTTTTGGCTGATTTTCTAGAACGGTTATCAAGCTAGTTATATAACGGCCTTTAGAAATTCAGTCCAAACTCAAAATAAGTAAAGCGGGATTTTCATCCTTAAAAAAGTTACTCTTTCTGACGTAGAGTAGCCTATACATCGGCAATTTCTGCCTTTGTATCCCAGCAGCATATTAATACTGTCTGATTTAAACAAACTAAATAGTACTCACATGTCTGTTATAATAATACATTAGGTACATATTTAACCAAATAAATAATCACTAGTGTTGTAGATAACACGTTGTATATATTTTATAACATGACTTAAATTATCAAAACATTGTCAAACTTGTGAAGAAAGACTAGGTATTCAAAATAAAAACAACAATTTATTTTCTGCATAGTTAGCTACATAAAAAATATCACCGTAATATGCGGTACGCGTGGTTTTATTAAATAACTTGTCCTTTTATCTGTATTCTTTCTCCAGCCCTGCCTATCACCGGCATTCCGTATATTATATCTTTCTCTGCCCTGGAAAACGATGGATTTTATTGAAGGCAATATTTAATTACTTTGTTAAAAAAAAAAGTTCTTCCACAACTTACATTCCTATAGTATTACAACTTTTCCGCAATGTTTACGTAGTGAGATACCATGGAATGGTTTTATGCCAATGTACAAGTTGTTTCTTTTTTTTAATACTCCATTGAACGACCCTTTTTAGGTATTACAACCATCCTATCTTGCCTGTCACATATCGATAGAAATCAAAAGACAAAAAATATATGTATATGAATCCTTTTCTGTACCGATCAAGTAGGCCTACCACCAAGTTGTTCAACGCGGACTCCAACCACATATCTTGGAGGTAAAACGGCGACGGTTTTAATCCAGTAGTATATCATCCACATGTTGGTAGGATCTAGGTAGAATCCTGTCTCCACTCAGTTAGAGTTTTGACCAATAGATAAACATGTTTCTAGTCATCTCCCCTTTTACCTTCAAGAAACATGGCTTCCTGTGTCACCCGGCAGTTTTGCATCGCACAGGGTGGGTTTTCAACGCTTGCAGTGCTACTGATAAACACTGATCTAATCAGCTTGTGAAAACAGTGATTTGTGGCTTTCTTGTGGGCGAATATTCAAACACCAAGGTCAAATCTTTTAGCAGATCATGGTTGTCCGTGTTGCATATCTGTCACACGTGAGCCATTCTGCAGCAACAACAACGTCTGCATATTAGTTTTCTCCGATCATATAATATAAGCGCTGGCTTCGGCAAGATTACAATTACAAATTTACATCAAAAAATTGTAACTAGGTTGTATATACGCGCTATTGAATATGAGGCATAGCATTTAGCAAAGTTGCATCATCAGACGAATAAAGTACAAAACCGTCTGCATAACGGATCAACATAGCTAGACAAGCCTAATAAATTGGAACATAGTCTGTCTTCAGCCGTTTGTAAAAATGGGTTTTAATGTGTGTGGAAAGCTTTTATTTTGTTAAATACATGGATGTAAAACTTGCTGATCAGGTCAGGTAACTGGCTAGACTATCCCGCTGTTCTATTCAAAGTAGATGCAGAGTTCTGTATCTCTGATCGTCTATCATATCATGTAGCCGTAGAGATACAGAGTTTGAACACTCTTATCGTGTAATTTTAAATTTTAACACTTACTGACTTTTATGTGTTCCATTAACTACTGTCCAGTTACGTTTTCTATTCTGAACGCTGTGATACATTTTTTTATTATAATTGCGTCCTTAAATCGTCCAGAATCCGCGTTTAAAAAAATGGAACATCACGGTCCAACTTTTTGTTGTCAAGCCG
>JAQQZZ010133446.1:0-13635 GCA_030265115.1 Mopalia vespertina | reverse complement strand
AATGGTGATAAACACCATAACTTTTACTCTTTGGTTCTTTGAAGAAAAAAATAGTTCTTAAACAAAAGTAGGAAAAGTTGATTTGACTGGGATTATGAATATATTTAAAAAAAAAAGCCTCTAGTGGTGGACCTGCTAGCTACTCAGCTTGTCTTATTTCTGTCATTCCCCCATCTGGCTAAGGTCTGTTTGTTTATAGCGTGGCAAGACTGTCTTTAATTAGCACTGGGTGAATATTAACTTCCCTGCAAAGATATTTCACATATTTTGATTATGCTTGTGTCTGTTGTTGGAACACACCGCTGTCAAATAAGTGCGAACCACTTTCGCATGGCGTCATCCATATATCAATTTTATAGGGATACCCTCATACATATATAATTATCCAGTGTCTTATTTCAAAAACATATTTCACCTACCATTATAACACTGCATTTTCTTAAATTCGTATTCAAGTTTATTTGAATGTTCGACACGCTAGTGCTGATATGCCCGAACGTGTATCCTTTGTTTTCTAAATGATCTTTGATAGTGATTTCCTTTACAAATGTATTTCTCCTTCTGCTTCATCTGACACCCATTAGTGGAAGGTTGATTAGCTTGTTCCCTTCGTGTTACTTGTGTGTTACATTCAATACCACTTTACTATAGATCTCTACATTATCTGGTTGTCTATGTTTTATACGACAATAGTTCAAAAGATCATCTTCACGAGTAATCAACTTTTACGACATCTCGTTCACAGGACTAGCTTTACCTTTTCCTACATGGTAAACACATGTTCCATTAACGCTTGTTATGAAGCCTGGTGAAGCTAAGGTACATAATAAACCAGGTGCCTTCAACGCTTCAGTGTCACTTTAGAAAACTTTCGGTTTTCAGAAGTCACTTTCTGAAACCACACAAAGCCGTTCCTGACATTGTCGGAAGTCTTACAAGTACAGCCATGGTGTACTCTCGTCAGCTCTCTCTTGTTTATACCAATTCTCTATGCAAAACTCTGGACGAAAATCGATACCCTAAGTAATCTGACTGTTTCGTGGATAATATGAAGAAATAAAGTAATAAGACAATATTGTGCAGGATATTAATAGTCACTGTTATTCGTCACCATAATGAATTTATCCTGTTGTCAATTTATTACTGAGAAAATCAGCCTGTTGATATTAACACTTGGTCAACTTTTGTAGATTGACATGTCCTGTAAGCCTTAAATTGGTCAAAAAACATTTCACATTGAGCATAGACAATAGGCATGTCTGTGCAGCTATTTTATTTTGATGTAAGTACATAAATGCCGGGTAAAGGCAGCTAACTGGATTTTGTTTGTTTGTTTGATTGGGGTTTAACTCAAGGGTATTTCACTTATATGACGACGGATTGTCCATTTCACATTGCACCTTACCTTATTACGGTGGAAAATCGGGAGGAAACCTTGTAAAAACCACCTCCGCGATTGCCGGAGCCACAACGTGTGACTCGCCTGATGGTCGCCTGATGGTTGACAAGCGGACTCGATCCCGTGAACGGTACATCGAAGCAGGATTAGAAAGCGCACTCACTACCACTACCACGGCCGCGGGCGGCAGCTAACTGGAAGAAATACGCCAAATATATCGATGTTCGATTGATTGATTGGTGTTTTACGCCGCGGTTAAGGAAATACACTTATAAGACGGCGGTGTATGCCAGTACAAATTGACAAAAGCACAACCAATATGTGAAGCGTGTCATTAATGTTGAAAAGATAATTTTCCTCCAGTGCTAAGTAAAGACAGCATTGCTACTCTTCAAACAAACTGCCCTTATCCAGAGAGCTATCGATGCTTGAAAGAGAGCAGATGAATTAAAAGAGAGGAATAGTTTTTGGGCATCTAAAGATAGATTTTCAATGCCATTAAATATTCGCGAAATTTCTTGCAACTAGCATTTGCTTATTTTATAAATGGGATTGAAGAAGGATTCGGGGCTTTTGTCACAACCAAAATAGGCCCACATTAATCGAACAAGACTTCCAGTATTAGCAGAATAAATAGTAGTATTTGTACAGCTGACAACCTTGTGTTCGACACTTTGACAGTAATGGTCTGACCAGCGTTGTTGTTGTCCACATGAAATAACAGTATGTGGAAATCACATATACATGTTTTCTATCTTATTGACGATTTTTCATTTTGGATTTCCTCCTTTTTTATACTGCCTTATCAGTCCTGTTGGATATTTATATTTGATTTGTCATCAGTCGGTGCTAAATTGTTTATTATTTGTTGCCAGCCCACTTTGTAGGGGAAACATTAGTTAAACAACAGTTAACTGTGTCGGATTCTCGGGTGAAATCAGTTCAGGCGAGACACTACAGAGCAGTACCGACTGGGTAACTGTGACGGCACTCTTACATGTGCATTCCTTCGTTGCAATTTGTTATAATGCTGTCATGAACTTACAGAGCTCTGCTTTGTCCTTTTGTCGCAGCCAATGAAGATGTCGTAAATAAGAGGAATCCCATTTATTCATATCTACAAATCGTTGCGTGTGAATGGCTCTTTAGTGTATTACCGGCGATCCATCCAGTACAATATATTGTACAATACATACTTAAAACTTTTTTACCGATTTGCCGGCGTTGTCCGTAATAACCGCGGAGTTAACTATCTCAACTGGGCTTGGTGATGGATGATGTCGATGGTAGCCGAAATTATACATTCGGATTTAACTTCATTTCTGAGTTTCCCCAAAACGTTTAAAAATAATTCACGGTTATGACTATTCCATACTCATTTGACCGATTTCTTTGCCAGCCGTTTCAGACAAGTCTGGTCAATAAGACAAAGATAAGGGTGATAAAGGAGGAATATAAGGTATGCGAATCCTTGCGTAAAAAGTGCTTGTCTACAATCACTGGCTTCAAGCAACTGACTTTGCCTTTATTTATCGGGTATATGTATTCAGGTATTTACTTTGTTAATGTCCGCTTTTTCTAGAATCAGTAGATCTCAGTCTACTCTGATGACCTATTATACATGGTGTATAAACGGTTGGCTCAGAAACGTTGCATAAAAATTAAGTGGCACCAACATCTCGACGACTTAAAAAGAAGCTATATTTGTTGCCTTACCGTGGAACGGAAAATGGACATGACTGGTGACGTGACCGACTTACCAATGGACCCCACAAGCGCACGATGCCTTCAGTTGTTCAATGTTTTACATACATCTTATAACGATTATTTGATAGACGTAGACGTGTATTATAGACCGGAGCACTCGTGTATATATGGTATTGATAACGTATTGCCCAGCAATGAATGACACAAAAACATTAACCATAAACTATATTACCACTTAGTGAGTGTGAAATACAATTACCGTTACTTTATATCCTCTACGTTTTCTCAGTCAATATTTATCTAATAACCACCAAGTCAGCATACGCTTTATTAGTCTCATCATGTTATATAAACCCATTGTTGACTGGTGTGCTTTGTTTTGATGAAGATTATTTAACCCAGTTGACGCTGCTCCAGCCTAATGCGCTCAGCAACAATTCATTACACACATACAATATAGCAATCGACGGAAAACATGGTGCAATAAGAACAAATGTAGAAAGCAATACACCTCAACAATTCGGGTGCGTGGTAGTCATTTGTTTTACAAAGGACCAGGTAACCTGGATATACCAACTGGCTTAGGCCTGTGTAGTCAATTTGAATGTATTTCAATATGTTGTGTCAATTTAAGATTCCGAGAGAGAAAATCCTTGGACATAATATCATATACGGTATACCAGCATTTTTGTTTTGAATCTGCACAACGTAAGTTATTGGTTTATATTGGACAATGTTACATACTGCTTATATTTGTCGTAATGGCCATAACATTACTCTTCACGTCACTTTTTTTATTAGCCAGTAATTAGTACACCAAGTATTCCCCCCAAAAAAACGTTCTCAAGCAATTAGCTATAAATGTAATATTGAAAAATTTGAATATGTTATTGTTAATTAGATCATATATTCTTAATTCCACCAGTAAGCCGTTTTTTGATGTTGTGCAAGGTTTTAAGAAATAATAGATTTCATTTATTTTAACTGTGTTTATTTTATTAGACGATATTCCACAGGCGGTCCTATGTAATTCTAATTAACACCCGGGAGAGTAGCAAAAGGACAGATGCAGTGGTGCATTTTGTTATTTCAACGTAAATTTGATTTTTACTCTAGGTGTCATTTATAGTCCTCAGGGACATGTTTAGAAAATAATGTCTGTGTTTTTCCACGATTATTTTATATTTTCGTATAAGCTCTTCCCTATTGGGCCATAACATTTGTAAGCCCACTCCAGTTTGAACCACACTCTAACATTGTCCTTTCTAAGCATTAAAAGTAATACTCCCAAGGCGTTACTGAATATAATTTAATAACAAAGCTTCATTGTCATTACGGAGAATGATTTAGATAACTACAGACAAAACATAAATTGGTAACTTTTTTGAGACACGGCGAAGCTGTATCTCTGTGCGTCTGAGTCCCAAAAGAACAAAATTCGATTTGAGTGGTCGTATCTTATCTCAGAGGGGAACTTTGTGTGTTGGTAGGAAAAGGATGGGGGTGGGGGATAGAGAACAATACAAATTTAGCCTTTTATATATATACATTTACCGTGTAAATTATTCAACTGTGCTTATTCCAGCCTGTAATGAACGAATAGGCAAACATGTTAACCATGAAACGTTGTATTAAATCTAATTAAATATAATTTGGATGTAGCACGCGGTAAAAGTGCAACAAGTCAAGGCAATTTAAATTCGAAACCTCCTGTAACCGTCAAGGCGTCAATCGTTCTTTACCGTTATTCATAATTTTGTTAAAAACCACTTGTTAGTGTTCATATTTCCTATATGTGTAAGACCTCTGGTAGCTATGTTTGTTTGATTAGGGTTTAACGTTGTATACTTACACGCATTTGTCATCATACCAGCCCAATGGACGAAGGAAACCAACCTCGACGCCACTGGTAACAAATACAAAACCACTTGTTAGTGTGGTTTTGTATCGGCTTTATGTTGTCCCTTACATTGTAGCTCTAAGCATCAGGGGCCGGTAGTTCAAAAGTGTCTTAACCTCAAGTCTGGCTAAAAATTAAACCATACTTAAATTCCTTAAGTCTTGACCATATTTTAAGTTCAACATTAAAACAGTTTTAATCATAAAAAGTCATACACTTTTAAACAATCGCCCCTAGAACAACATGAAGTTCCCAGAATTAAGTTTATACAAAGGTCAAACAATGCCTCAGTTTAATGATTAAAATGCAAATGTATTTTGATATCAATTAAGATCTAAACTACCACGCGGAAAAACATATAATTGAAAGGTAAAAATAGTAAAATTGACAAAAACCTAGGTAATAACTTACTGATTGAGAACAACCAGAAAAAAAAAAAGAAATACTTACAGGAAAAGATACACTGGCCAAAAGTAGTTTATCACAAATATTCATAATAGTATATTGCATGTATATTTAGTTTTTAGAATTTTTATATTGTATTATTTTTACCACACGATATCGCTGCTAACTGTTTTTCGGCCAGAATGGTTTTTGTTTAGGACATACGTTTCTAGTAAATTGAAATATTTTCACGGGTTTAGTTGTATACTTGTGAAAAGTGAGTTTGTGTCATTCTTAACCAGTAGTGATGAGCCATTTTAAGCTCGTTTTTTAATTTGGTTGCCATGATTAATTAATATTGACAGTGTAAGAAAAGTATGTTAAAGCGTTGCATCGTAGGAATACAGTTGAAATACAAAACTGTGGAATTAAGTGATTGTCATTGTTTGCTCTTAACATACTTGTATATTCTGGGCAGACCGTCGACTAATTATTCACGGGCCAGCATTTTAGATCAGTTCCCACCAGTGAACTTGAGGACGTCTACTGAACCAATTATGTTCTAAATAAAAACCCCGAGACACTATAGATAACGTGTATATCTCTATTAACAGTTGCCTTTTGGACTGAAGCTTCCGTCCGGTAATTTAAATGCTAATTACGTGATATCCCTCCGCAGCATACGGTCTCAAATCACACACTATTATGCTGTATATTCAACAGGGACCACCTGACATTTCTTGCTGTCAATCAGACCAGTTACCTGGGAGATGAAGCAGGTGTTAAAGTTTTTAAAGTGATTCGAAAAGAATTCAGTGGGCACTTTATGGCTTTATGTTAAAAGCAATGAAGTCACTCAACATGACCCTAAGCCAACTGATACTTTTCCGGCAAGATCAATAATTGACCAACTTCCTAATAACGGAGATCTGGAGACAATTACTTCTAAACTTATACTCAGTTATTAGACACATACTCTGGCTAAGGGCAGTTTGTTTGGAGAGTAGCAACAGTGTCTTTACTTAGCACTGGAGGAAAATTAACTTTCCAACATTATGAAAACGCTTCACATCTTGGTTGTGCTGGAGTCAATTTTTTTTTAAATACACCGCCGTCATCTAAGTGAAATACCCTTATGCACGACGTAAAACACCAATCAACCAATCAATAGAAACATACGCGTTAAGAGGGGGATTGGTACAATCTAATTCTTCCAGATATCTTAACTGCTCTTCCTTGAAAGATATACATCAAGTAGCTTGAAGCTTTCAATGATAACGATTAATAAATGTGCGTGCATATAGATGCTCAAAATAATCGAATTCCAAAAATGGTATTCGCTGGGGAGTGAAATAATACTATTTTAAACAAGTTTCGCTTTTCTCTTTACTTATATTAACTAAAATTTATAATGACGATAAATTATATTTTAAGGCCTACATACGCCTACATACATCGTAAGTTTTGGTCGTTTTGATGAACAGTTGATCTTCATATATGAGAACAACAGTCAGGATTGCGAATTCGTAATATTGTTATAATAGAGGTTTTGTTAGTTTCTAAAAAGTTAAATCTTAGACTGTTTTTTTATTGTATTATTATTTTATTTTGCTTATCAATAGAAAAGAAATTTCGAAGCGGAAATCATGTTACACAATCAGACAAATTTACTTGTTTCCATAGTTCTTTTGACAGATGGTCGATCGTGCATCAATACGTTTACATGAGCTTATCATTGAAAACAAACTACGGTCAATCTGCTTTTATGAAATATGGGATGCATAGTATATACGACTAGTGATCTATGATATCATTTATCACACATGTAATTTACATTTGTTCCTCGCCAGATACACCAGACGTTTGATAAATATGATACCATAGATCACTCCTTTAATTTGTTCTATATTTCACTATATTAAACACGATTCGTGACAATTACTAGGTAATTGCAAGAAGCGAGTATACTCATGTATACCTGACTTCTAACTCAATCTTGCTACAACTTTTGTTAATTGTATAATTTGTATTGTTTAAATTATTTGCCAATTAAAAACTAAGGTTATTATCACCTTTTTCTCCACCAAGCCCTTTCCAGGATGGGGTGTGGGAGATATCTTCCGAATAGATAGTAGAATTGGCGGTGTGAATAAAAGTTTTTTTCTGTTACTTACTTTTGCCTAGTGCAAAGGACTTCAACCAGGGAAGTGACTTGTGGGCATTGATTGTGTATAAGAGATAAAGACGAAACCATGTAGTTATATATAGTAGTGAATATTGATTGTTCCTCCATGATGGCATAGCAAATCCAGCTCAGCGTCACAGTACCGCTGACTCATCTTATAACGCAATTACTCGTCCATTATGACCCATTATGTTTCTAAGACTTTTTGAAAGTCAATATTTATCTAATAACCGCGAAGCTGTTCGACAAAAAAGAAGCCTTGACTTCGCGCAAAAAAAAAAATTTACTATCTAAGACATAACATCAAATTAACTTTGTCTTGCTCTTCATCAATGGACTACATCCATATGTTTGGAGCTAAATGATAATGTTTAGCATTGCGATCAAGAGAATGGTCACAGTATATTATAGTATAGCAATGCACAATGTTATATTTAATGTATGAGACTATTTTTATATTTGTCCTTATGTCCATAGCCATTATAATAGAAGATTACACTGTAGGAATGGTTGTTTGTAATATCATGTGGCATAGCATTAATCGGTGTGACATTGCATACTTTTATATGTTATTTTATATCGGACACAGTTCTTATACGTGTCGCTGTGTCAAAACCTTCATATATACTCAATTAGTCAAACGCACAATTAAGTACAACTGTAAAACAAACACGAGTTCTCTCATGAAAATAACATTATCTAAAAATCAATGATTTATACTCAATAACAAAACTACATGTTTAAACCAATTAATCATACTCCTGACTTTTTATCCGTTTGTACTGTTGTTTGGTGTTGTCGATAGCTGCAGCATTCAATGGCTTCTCGGTGTGTGTTAACTTAGGTTGTAGGTTATTTGTCTGTAGAGTTTAACATAATACACAAGTAGTGTAATTCCTAAAAATGTGATTGGTCTGCATGCAGTCTAATTGCTTAGATGTCAATACAAACTGTAATTTATAATCAACAGCGTACAAATAATACACGTGTCACAGCAGTTGATAGTGGTCTTCAATATAACAGTTGGTTTGTGTACAGGAAATCGAACTTGGCGAGCTAGTAGACTGTTGACATTGTAAATTAATATTATTTCGTGAGATACTAGGCTATTGACATTGTAAATTGATATCACTTAGTGAGCTACTAGGTTGCTGGCATTGTAAATTGATCCCACAGACGAATATATTTGTAGACAGGATATCTTATAACCGCTTATAATGATAATTGCAATTTGCACAGACTGTTTAAATAGATCAAACAGTATCTAAATAAAGTCTGGACGCATTTTAAGGTAAACCCACGCTTGGACTAGATACGTTTCGGTGAAAGTGACCAATCACATCCTCAAGCCAACTCTCTTTCCGTGTGTCACAGTCACTTTACTGAGATTCAAGGCAATTGTAATATATTTCCGCCCACTCAAGATAGATGAAGTTCCCGTAATCGTTGGAAAGACATGATCTTGAGGAAAGAGAAAACAGTTTTTCGAAACTTGTTATGATGCAGAATATTGGCCAGAATATAATATTTGTACATATTGTTGGAAAGCTTACATTACATATATGTAAAGTTTGTGAAGTTTCTTAAATAACTTTTAAAATTATTACAAATTGAATTAATGTCAATGGAAATAAGTACATTTTATTTTTGTTGCCTTAATGCTCAGAGTGTAATAACCATTAACCAAATAAATAATTTTTTTAAGGAGAAACTCCTTTGAACTGAAAGAAAGTTTCTCATTTTCACGGAAATCGAATAAAAATACAAAATATATCTTTGGGAATACATTTAAAAAATCTAGGCCCAACTTCGCCAAATTAATAGTTCTATTGAGTTGTCCGGTATGTCGGTATAATTCACACCCAAGCTTGTTCGCCACTGGAACTATACCTCAATATATGACTAAAAAAACATTATGAGGAGCCTTGTCTGCTGTTATAGTCCCATTATTCGCAAACACCAATGAGTCGGCTATATATTCACTGTAAAACTTAAATAAGTGATCGAATGTATCTATTTGCTATTGGAATTCTAAGTATATTTTCATTAATATAAAGGTTTAATGTTTAACTTCAAATAAAAGTAACATTGTGTAAAAAGAGTGAAAATACTGTTTTATTAAAAAGCATAAAGCATGTGGTCTTTTTTTGTGCCCATGGGACCCAGAAAGACCATAGGTTGTGGTGTAAAAGCAAAGGGTATCTTTTCACTCCACCCAACACCATCCAATCTTCTTAACGTAGTCTTACCGTATGCAGAATGGTTTATCAAATAGTTTACCATTTAAGTACTAAAAAGGTTCTTGCCCCGTGTTAACGTTTGTGACTCGTGCGACTTCTTTGCTTTCAAGCAGCAGGGGTTTCGACATTAGAAGTTAAAAATGACAACTATTTCAAACCATCGACTTAAAAAGTTGCTGATCGGTTTTGGTTACAGGCAACCATTCATTGTGCAAGGAACCATTGGCTACGCAAAGTAAGGATGCCAAATTGTTAACTTTTAAAAAATGACATTTTTCATTACACAAATATATAATATGAGATTGATTAAGAATCTTCGATGTCGTAACACACAGTACACGAGGAGATGCCTATGCAGCCAGTCGCAGTGATATTCATAAAAAAGGTATCGCACACGAACACATAACACAAAAAGGAACACGCCATCAATGTTTGGAAGCCAACACATGAATAATAAACGAGGGGATTAAGGAAACGGAAAAAATAGATTTGTGTTAAATAGTAATACTTCAATGCCACGAATTTTTAGGGCAATTTCCTGCCAACAACATTTGTTAATTGAGGGAATTTGATAGCAGAATGGGATCTTACTTGCCTGGAATAATAATTCTTAGTAATTGTGAAGGCTTTTCAAGAATTCACTATAAATCTATTTACTGTTTCGCACGGCTTAGAATGACCAATATTTGACAAATAAAGATTCAGTCTATGAACCTAACTGTTGGTCTAGTGTTGGCATTAAATTCATTAATGATATGTTATATAAAAAAATGTAAATACAATGCAGTCAAAATATACAATAAAAGCGTGTCATGTCCAAACCAACAACTAGTATTTTAATATATTTTCCAGATGTCGTGTCGATGTTACACCTTAAAACATTATGGACTATTAGTACGGAAATGTATAGCCATGACTTTATGGTGTTATGGCGCGTCTGTGCTAACGTAACAGCATGATTGCCTGTTTGTGTTAAAATTACGATGTACATACATTTTGTAACCGTCACGTTCCATCTAGCTGTTCAACATAGACTGCGATTTTGGGATAAACCCGCGTCATCATGGCGTATCATTGGTAATTTGCAGCAATAAAACTGCGTCAACAAATGAATAATAGCTGATGATGGGCTTAAAGATATCCACTGACTCAAGTGTTTCCACAGACTTTAGCGAATTAAACTAAGTTACTACATGTAGATTGCAGACCAATTGATCTTACAGACGAAGATCAAGAATTCCTTTTCACTGGGACAACCTCTTAACATACAAATAAACGGCACCAGAGAACTATCATCTATAGCTCAACACTGTTGAAGAAGGAACGATATATTGACGAGGTAATCGTGAATTATACCCGTATATCTATTAACCTGGATTCACCCAGCTGATGTGAGATCAAAATAGAGTCAATTCTTTGCAACTCGTTAAATTCTTATCTCCGACATATCTGGGCAGTGAAGAAACAAGACGTACACATGTAATACAAAGACATCGCGTACAGATCTAGTTCTGAGAACCACAGATCAAAAGGAAGCTCCCTCCATCTACCCGCAGATTGAATAGGGATCTTTTTGAATAGAACCTAACGAGCAGTTAGAAGGATTTTAATGTTGTCCTGGTATTCTCAGAGTTAATGGCTACACCGAGACGATTTTTTGTTTGCGATGAGTCTGCACTAGGTCTTGTGATTGGCCTATATTTTCACTGTTTGTTTCCAGTGCCGTCGGGGATGGTTTTCCTTAAAATGTTCGGTTGGCACGCCGCCATATAAGCGAAGAAGGTTCAAGTACGGTAAAATCATAATCACATAAACACGAATAATTGGTTTTTTTTGTGTATTCTCTACAAGTCGCAATCTACGTTTATTCACAGCCCGACATTCGAGATCAGTTTTCACCAGGTAACTTCAGGATGTCTACCAAATCATGTATGTGCTAAACAAACCCCCAGTCTCCACGGCTGCCGTGTATATCTATTTAAATTGGGGTCCTTTTGGGCTGGAGTGTCTGTCTCTGTCAATATAAATGCTAATAACACGATGACTGTTTGCATACGGTATCAAATCACGCAGATGTATGCTGTACATTCCGCCGGGATCATCTGACCTTTCTGGTGGTCTGACAGGCCAGTTCTCCGTAAAGACGAGGTAGATGTCAAGTTTTTTAAAATATCAGTACAATGGAAAGCTTTACACAGTTGACATTTGAATGCTTTGGAAGTCAGGTATGGGAGATCATCAGTAATGTATTTTAACCAAACAATAATGCCACAGAGATACAGGACTTTAATGATAACATTTAGGAAAGCAAACATAAATACCTGTGAGTTTCCAGATAATAGCACTACCATTTCTAAAACCACAAGCTGAGTAGCAAGCAGATCCTCCGCTAACGGCTTATTTAGACAAAAATATGCTTATAATTCAAGTCAAATCACCTTGCCTACGTAAGCTTAAGAACAATTTGTTTTCTTCAAAGAATCAGAAAGTAAAAGTTATGTTGTTCTTCACCATATTTGGTGCAATGTCGGCCATTTCTTGGGAAGCTTGGTGAAATACAACCACATCTTTGGTACTAACACACAAAAAACACGTTTAAAGATAAATTTGAGTGATGGCTATATTGGTTTGCGAAATTAGCTGATACGCAATCCCATCCATTTCTTAACCAGGGGAAACTATTTCCCATGTTTGAAATAAGTTTGTGAATTCGTTCTCAAGTCTTGTGTTCACAACACCAACAGGCGTAAATATTGCCTAAATATGCAATGGTGGTCATTTTGTTTATTGAACTTGGTGATATCCACACCAATTTGTCATCTTAAGGAGAGGAAGCCACAGTACAAGTTTCAAGTTAATCGGTGGATTTGTTGTCATATTATCACATTTACACCACATAATCGTCAATCAATTGCAGTCATACTGCTTTGAATAATTTGGTGAAATGCAATGCTATCCCTGTCTTAATAGAAGAAAGCTAAATTTCAAGTTAATCAATGAATTTGTTCTCCAGCTATAATATTCACAAACCATAGGAGTGTATATTGTAAAATTATGCGATGGCAGCCATTTTATTGACAGAATTTGTGCTACCATTGTCGTAATAGGAAGAGGCTATATTTCAAGTTATTCCGTAAATGAGTTATTGTGTTCAGAACATATACATACATCAATATTGTAAAATTATACAATGCCGGCCATTGTGTTCTGCGGAATTTAGTGAAACGCAGTCCTAGCCGTGAATATTGTAAAATTATGCAATGGCGAACATTTTGTTTTGAGTTATTGGTGAAATGTGATCCCATTCATTGCCTTTACAGGAGGTAGCTATATTTCAAGTTAATCCGTAATTTTGTTACAGCGTTATCGTGTTTATAACATAAACATACACACGTATTGTACAATTATACAATGGCGGCCATTTTGTTTTACGGAATTTAGTGAAATGCTTTGCCATATTTTGTCTTAATGAGTGGAAGCTACAGAACAAGTTCCGAGTTTTTCAATGAATTTATTCTCAAATAATCATGTTCACATACAAAGAGCCTTGAATATTGTAAAATAATGCAATGTCGGCCATATTGTTTTGTGTAATTTGATGAAATGCAAACCCATCCTTAGTTTGAATAGGAGAAAGCCTACTTCCAAGTCTCAAGTTAATCTGTGAATTTGATCTCAAATTAACATTTTCACAAAAAACGCCTGAATGATGCAATCCCATCCGTTGTTTTAATGGGAGGAAGCTTTATTCCAAGTTTGATGTTGATCCGTGATTTTATTCTCTATACGTATCGTGTTAACTATATATAAAGGCATGAAT
>JAQQZZ010133435.1:0-13635 GCA_030265115.1 Mopalia vespertina | reverse complement strand
GCAAGGAGCAGTATGAAGTGAAAAATCCGTCTTCATATAAGTGAAATACCCTTGAGTACGATGTTAAACCCCAATCAAACAAATCTATTTAGCGGGGATTCAAGCCCTGCTCTTAACTTTTGACAACTTTAGTGATAAATGTGCTTCGCTCATTGTGTTTAGATACAAGACTATAAGTGAAATATATTGATGTTTTATTATTTTCTCATTTTGAATTTGAGCCCAGGATTTGATTTTTCTATGTGCTCGATGTTGCAGAGAAAGAGAGAACTTGAAGAATGTGATTGGCTGGATGGCATAGCCCGTTTTTTTTTTTAATGATGATTTCATGCGTCCTCAAAATTCATCCACTTGGAGTTGATCTGGTTGCGATGCCATTATATAACGTGGTGTGATTGTCATTTGTTGTGTTTGTATTTTACCAGTGGTGTTGGAGGGTGGTTTCAGTCACCCATTGGGCTGGCACACCGTCATATGAGTGAAATATGGGGCTTTATACCCCAATCGAACAAACAAACAAACAAACTTTCACTCCGTAACATACCTTTTCAAGACTAGATAAACTTACTGTGCATAAGAAAGTTAGAAAAGAAAAATGATAACAGATACATGTTCGAATGAACAAAATAAAAATGAATATAAAACAGTCATTAAGAAATATATGTACAGGCCTCTCAATGACAGGAGGCTATGACATTTAATAGAGGTTGTTTTAAACAAACAGACAATTTAACTATGTTAACTGTCTATTTTCTTGCTTATTGTTTTACCGTGCATGTTTTCAAGCACCTGTTAAATACAAAGGAATATTTTATCTGATTGGCTACCATCAACTATTTGTTGTGTTTGAGTGGTATTTTGAAGCTGTTTGTTATTGATAAGTAAATAACTGGACAAAACTACCATGTTTGTTTTTATCATAAATTCATAATAAATGATGAACTATTGAGTCAAAATGAAGCCATTCTTTGTAATTAAACTAGTTCATGATTATACAAGATAGTGGCAAATTTCCATAAACTAAGGGAAGGCCATTAGTTTATAACATTACTGTATACAGGCTGTCCTTTACTATAAATTTTTAATTTACATTTTTACCTCGTCATAAATTGGTAGGAGCCATTTTGAGGGGCCGAAAATAGGCCCCTCAATTCAATTAAAATACAATTGTAGCTGAAAAATAATGAACAATTTCCCTTTTCAAGTTGGAATATTTAATATTTTTTTTCAAAATTCAATTTCAAGCAGAATTTAAAAAATACATACAGTTTTCATATCACCAAAAGGCAGATTGTCATAACTTTATTCAATTTCAGTAAATCAAAATTTTTACTTTTCATCAAAGGTACTCAAGAAAATGACTTTTATAAATATCTGCTCTTTTAGTAATACCAAAAAGAAAAACCCTCATGATCCATTCATAACTTTCTGATTATAAATGGATAGTATTTTTTTTGTTTACACAATGTAACTGTTTAAACAAATAAAATAGACTTATTATACTTGATTTCACAGCTCCCTGTAGAGAGCCTACCTGAGCAACCACAGGTGGGCTTTGTGGGTAGCCATTATATTGTCAGCATTTTATTGAATAATCTGAAAACAATTTATCATTTATCAGTTATCTGAAACACATTAGTTTAAAATTAATACTGTTACTTAATTGGATTAAATCCGGTCCGAACAAAAGATAAATTTATCAAATAACTGTATTGGAAATCAATTTTTTTTTGATCAAGTAAGGTTTTATTTGACCAAGGTTAATAAGCAGTCAGCAATATACAAAATGCTAGCTTTTAGTTTTACATTCTACAATAAATCTGTGCTGCCAAGAGAAAACATATTCTAGTTTAAGTTACAAACAGTATTTAAACAAAACAAAAAAAACAACAAAAAAACTCTAGTTTAAAGGTTTTATATTTTAGTGTTCATGTTTTGTTTGAAAAAAATATTTTTAACCTTTAGAAATACAAATTTTAAATGTATTGAATGCTTTCAAATATTTATTTGAAGTTTTGTTTTGTCTTAATGGTCACTTTTTATTACAGAATTTGTATACACCATTGCAATTATATGCCAAAATACTGACCTTTTTTACTTTATGTAAATCCTTGAGTATTTGAGAGGTAAATTTTTATTTCAAATATATGTCTGAAAAGGCTACAAAGAGGCACCATCTAATAAGCAAACCAGATTAAATGTTTGACATATTACATATCAGTTCACTGTTAGCTACAAACAGTGGCATGTTATTTTCCCATAGCTGCCCACCTGTGTATGATACTGACATGTGGATGTTTATATCAGGGTTGTGACAGATATAAACAACTGACGCATACACAGACAGATGGAAGCAGCAGTGAAATATACATGTTGACATGAGAGTCTAGTCTAGCTTCTAATCAGTGAAAAACATAACCATTACTCAATGTGTCAGTTGTTTCAGTGTTCTGGTTCATAAATTATAATAATAATCAGGTGTTCTGATTTAAGGTGAGTGATCTGTGTTAAAGCTTAGCACAGCACACTTCTAATCAGAAGGCCTGAAAAATTACAGAAAAACAAAATAAATTATACATAAAAAAAGTGGGAAAAAAATGATCTGTTATAATCTGTTGGATTATTGGCTGTTGGTGTCTATTTATATAAACTTGGTTATTGTTTTTGATTGATATTTTGTCACATTTCGATAGTTCCATTATGCCAGCCTGGACCAAAATAAGTTCAGGCTAACACAAGTTGTGCATTAATTATAAGTAAGTTAGTATATCATTCGGAAAAAATAAAATAAAAGGTAAATTTCAGTGCTATGCAAAGAAATAAATCGTTCAGATTTATCAAAAGTGACTGAAATTTACTCAAAGTGGACAATTTGTTAAATACATATTTCATAATCAAATTCTAAGCCTTAATAAAATAAAATAAAGTTTAAAGTAGACTTTTATATTCTGCTTTCTGTATAGGAACATCATAAAATGTATATAAAATCTAGGAAACGATTTGCCACAATTTAATTGTCAATTGTTAAAATATTTTTATTTCATTGAAAGTGACTAATTCAATGCTAATGTTTTATATTAACAGTACTTTCATTGTCACATTATTATGTATTGTCTCTCACTTTACAAAACCCCACCTTTCTTTATTGAGCTGCAAAGTTTTATTACATTTTTAACTAACCCTCAGTGGGCAATCTCAGATATTGTAAATACTGATTTTTGTTCATTGTCTTATAACAGTTTAGTGGAGTATTGAGGGAAAGGCTTCTGGGGGGTGGGGTTAGGGTGTGGTTTAAGGTGGAGTTAGGGAGGGAGTGGAAAACATCAAGTACTCAGGGCTTTGCACACCTGTGGAGATATTAAATGTTTTGTATTATTGGATTCGTCAGGTGTTAATAACACTATAACAAACTGTTTGCTAAAACTCTATTGTTTACACGTCCTATCATAGATCAAACAGTAAAATTACAGCCAAATTAGGAATTACCAAGCTATTCACAGTTATCTCTTTTTTTTAGTAAACAGTTATTTTTCTTTTAATTTTCTGAGTATATAAAGTTCCTGATGTTAGATTGGGTATATCATTGAGTTTCTTGACTTCAACCCATACACAACTAAGTCATGTCTGAAATAACTGCCCTGGGTCAAAGTTCAGAGGCTATAGAGGTCAAATCTACCTCTCAAGACATGTTTGAATATTTATGGAGTACTATTGGAGATTCTATGAGCAGTGAAGATTATTCCTTGTCCAATTTAGATGTCACACAAACAAAAACTGAAGATTTTAATGGGGAGACCTATGACCTACCACTGGAAAATAGTATATCAGAAATGCTTCCTCCAATTGTTAAACAAACCAGTTGTTCGAGTCGCAGTACAAGTCCTGATTGTCAGTCCCCAACAGTTGATAGCTCGGAGCAAAATCTCTACTTTCATCAGGTATGTATTTATTTCTTATATCAATTTATATTTTTATTATAATATTCTAAATATAAATGTAGAAAAAAATATTTGCATGACTGATCACTCCAGTGTGAACTGAGCCTAGGACATTTGTCTTGCAGGGCCAATAACTTTGTAACCTATCTATAGAAGCTGCTGCTCAGTTGCTCACAATAGAATGAATATAATTTTGACCTAAGGAAGGCTGCTAATGAGCTAATTCATCAATTTGCTTGTGATCATAGTTAAAGCATGTTTCTTTTAATAAGTTTCCTCCAGAGAGTAAATACACACTGATGTACATATGATATGACAATCAGTTTTGGAACATCCATAAAATGATGTAATATGAATGAAGGAAAGTTAAGGTATATCATAAAACCCTGATTTAACCCCCTTCATGTGATCATTAGTTTACTTTATAAAAAGTGTTTTGATTGTAAATAATTGAATTTCTTTGTTTTTTAGGTTTCACCAGTAACTGTAGCTGCTCGTCAAAGCAGGGTAGAACATTTTTCACCACAGCATACAGTACCTTCCCATGTTGACTATCGGGGCGCTTACGGATTTGAAATTTTGATCACCAAGCCGGAGAAGGAGACGAAATCAACCTCTTGGACATATTCCTCCACTTTTAGGAAGCTCTATGTGCGGATGGCCTCTTCCTGCCCTGTTCAATTCAAGACAGAGCATCCACCCCCAATGGGCACATGTATTCGAGCAATGGCCGTCTTCAGCAAGTCTGAGCATGTGCAAGATGTTGTCAAGCGCTGTCCAAACCATGCCACATGTAAAGAACATAATGAGAATCACCCAGCCCCGTCACATTTTCTTCGTTGCGAGCACCAATTTGCCCAGTACGTTGATGACAAAACCACCGGCCGCCAGAGTGTTGTCATACCCCATGAGGCTGCCCAGGCTGGCTCCAATTGGGTGGTTAATCTCTTTCAGTTCATGTGTCTAGGTTCGTGTGTGGGCGGACCTAACAGACGACCAATCCAAATCGTGTTTACGCTTGAGCATAACATGTCTGTTCTAGGACGCGCTGCCGTTGAGGTGAGAATTTGTGCTTGTCCAGGGAGGGATCGTAAAAATGATGAAAAATTACTTTCACCATTAGAACCTAAGTTGAGAAAGCCGGAGAAAAATATAACTGGAATTAGAAATAGCTTAAGTATAGGACAGAAGAGAAAACTAGATAATGACAATGAAAATTTCACACTCACTGTCAGTGGTCGTGAAAATTATGAAATTTTGTGTCGTATTCGTGATTCCCTCGAGTTGACAGCATTGTTATCTCAAGCAGATTTAGAGGCCTTCAGAAACCCCCCAGTTAAAAATGTTAACCCACAAAAAAGAAACAGAAACCTTTCTGATGTACCTCCTGTAAGAATGGCCAGAATTGAACAAAATGGTCACATAACCCCAGTTTACCACTCACAAAAATCTTGGTAATTAGATGTGAATTATTGTTTTGATTGGGCAAAAGAAGATGTGCATAATACATGTCAGAATCATATGAATTTAATTATTTTTATTAAAAAGTCAATAATCCTCAGATGATTGTATACATGTAATAATGAAGGCTTCAACATTATTTACAGACATATTGTTTTACAAAATCGTTTTATCTTAATAATTTCCTTCTGTTTTTATATCTGATTTAAACAAATTTGTTGTTGTAAATCATCCCTTATTTTGAAGTGCAATGACAAGTCCTCCATTAATAATTGTTATTGTTTGTTTTACATCATACCTGTTTGTGATAATTGTTATATTTTTGAAACTTGTAATGTTCTTTTTTTGTAATACTATTTTGAATTGCAATTTTTATGGTTGTTTTATATAGAATAAAATGATGTTCTTTTTCAAATTTATCTTGTTTTTACTTGTAAATGTTGTCAACTTCATTTGAGTCAAGTATTAGTATCGCAAATGCCTTGATCATATCTTCAGAATGTATAACTTCATGTGATTCAACTGAATTACAATCTATTAACTCAAATTAAGTGGAGTTTCTTTTTTGTCACTAGACACCTTGGTACTTTACAAAAGATAGAATAAGAATAGTTTATTCTTAAAAAAAACAACACCATGGAAGTACATATAGATTATTATATAGATCAAAATGAGCTATGAATACAGGTAATAGCTCAGGAGTTTGTGTTTTATTTAGTTAAAGTAATTTTGTAAAAAGTACAAAATGGTATATGTAGTTTAAACAAATGCTTGCTTCAAATTTTCATACTGTGAATGATGAAACTTCGTCTCGATATGAAAGATCATGACCAAATAAACTTTATTTTTCGCTGTACAGAAAGTTTTATGTCTATTCAATTATTCTAGCCGTAAGTCCATAAAGTTCGATCTGTGTTAGTTTACCTGTGATTTAATCAATCTCACAATCTAAATGGTTTCTGAATGCACAATCTATGAAAGTTATTGTGTCTACCTCCCTTTTGTTAATATAAAGGTGTAAATAACTAAATGAAATATTATTTTACATCATTGTTTATGATTTTGGACAATTTAGACTATAAATGTGAAAGTGTTAAACAGTGTGAAAGGAACTAATATAAGACCATAGACTTGTTTCTGGGAGTTTATCAAGAACATGAGATGAGTCAGCGATTTTAATTAATCGACATCCCTGTTCCAGTACTTTTTAAATATATGTCCTACAAAACAGATAGATTTTAAAGTTTTTGTTTGTTTCCACAGAAATCAAGTCCAGCATAATGAGAAATCTTGTGTCCAAGTGGATTTCAAATCTCCCTTGTTTCAAGCCACTTCACTCTGTGCTGCCTGCAAGTATGTGCTTTTGTAAAACCCTTTAAAAAACAGTTATATAAGAGAGACTATGATTCTACACTGATTTAACTTTGTCAAGGTTGTTCAGGTTAGAAAGAGATCATGGAAATATCACGTTAATGGTTGTCCAAGTTCCATGACAATAACTTTTTCCCCCTCCCCCTAAAAAAATATAAATTATTTTTAAAAAAAATCATTGAATATGCAAAGTTTTGCTTTATTGACGGTCCAGGTAAAATTAGTTTTGCTTATTTGATGGTTGGGTTAAGTTTTATTCAGATAATATACACGTAGGTTGTATTTTTATTATGTAATAAACTTGGTGATTTTAAACTTTGAAAACTAAACTTCCAGAATTAAAATGTGACAAAGTAAGTTCGATTTTTATTTTCTTGCACATAATTTTAAATTTCTAGAAAGTATATGGAAACTTAATGCATTCATAGCTATAAATTCTCCAGAAACCAATATGTCAAAATGTTTTCCTAGTGTGTTTGTGATGCAAACTTAAAACAATCATTCAGCTGTCAGATTTAAAGTCATGATCTATCAGACAGGACGTCTAGACAGGGGTAGTTAAGTAAAGTGTGAAAACAAAGTCTGTTGTCTTTTTCTAAAGATTCTATTGTCTAACATACAACCTGCCATTAACATTTTTTTCCCTGGGTGTCATTTTTTATGCTGCACATATATTGTAGTTGATGTTTGTACCAGTTTTCAAGAAATGCCAAAAAGTTATATTTTTATGAAGTTTTTGTTTGGATTTTGATTTCCTCACTGGTGAATTGAGCAGACAGGAATACAGGGGCCATATCATCAGACATTGTGTGACCTGTAAATCTATAAAAGGGAGGGGCCACATTCATAAAATTATGTCTTGACTCTGGTAGTGTAATTCCGAAGACGGAGAACTTCAGATTTGCTCGATGTTTTGACACTCAATTTTGCCATCATCTGGACAAAATAAAGTGTCAAAACATCGATTAAACATGAAATTCTGTGGGTTCTGAATTACACTGCTTGTGTTTTTAACTAGAATTATCAGTGAAACAACAGATTTTTTTAGATCTATGCATCTCATGACATAATGTAATTTTAAGTTTAGGGTAGTTCACATCTCATTGGCACAAAATGTCATTTTAAGTTTAGGGTAGTTCACATCTCATTGGCACAAAATGTCATTTTAAGTTTAGGTAGTTCATATCTCATTGGCACAAAATGCCATTTTAAGTTTAGGGTAGTTCATATCTCATTGGCACAAAATGTCATTTTAAGTTTAGGGTAGTTCACATCTCATTGGCACAAAATGTCATTTTAAGTTTTAGGCTAGTTCACATCTCAACTTTGCTAGATTCTTCATTACACATCGTGTGACATATTCTGTACTTTGTCTAAGTCATCATTTGAAGATAGATTAAGTGTGTTTGTTTTTGTTCTCAATCCTGGTCTACTGTACATTGTACCTGTTGGAAAAAGGAAAGCCTTGGTTGGATTCAAACATGTTCTGAGTGACCTGCTAAAATCAGTATTTTCTATTTTATTAAATGTCAAGCAATCAGATTTTTGCGAGTCGTTGGTGGGAGCTTCGTGTTGCCCAGGTGCCCTCAGAGCTAAGGGGCAACATGAAGCCGGTCTGTTAGTGACTTTGATTGTCATCTCTTGATGTTTGTCACCAGTGACATCAAGGGTGGTTTCCTTAACCCATTGGATTTGTAAAGCCGTCACAGTGAAATAACCTTCAGTATGGCGTTAAACCCTAATCAAAAAAACAAATATTGAAATAGTATTGAATTTAATTTTCTGTCATTATTTTTTTCAAAGAAATCTGAAGATCAAAGTAGATTGGGGTAAACTTCGAGATGCAGCCTCAGTAAAGAAGGCCACCTTTGATAGACTAGTGACAGATTTATTAAAAATTGCACAAGAAATTACAGGTGAGTTTATCTAAAAAAAATTCACTAAAATAATTTAACAGAAAGAATAAAAGGAACAAACAACAGAAACAGAATTTGATTAAAGCCACATTAAATTTGTTATCTATACATTCGTGACAAAAGTACCGGTATATATTTTTTCTTTCTTTGAATTTGATGACTAAAATATTCAACTTAAGAATATTTCTTAATATGTCCTAATTCACATAATTGGAAGTGGATAAAAGATTATAAAATTTCAAGAAAACTAAGAAATGTAGGTTACTCAAAAGCCTTCTCAAAATGTATCTAAATTAAACCTCATTTTATATCTGTCATAAAATGTAAAAATACATGTACAAATTTATAATTATTTTTTCTTCTAATTCTCAGGTGATAAAAAATCTCCAAATAGAAAAAGAGCGAAATCGTTTTATGAAGAATTAGAGAATGCTGTATTGGGTAAGCATGATGTCGAACTTATATTTTTTAAAAGAAAAAAAATGATAATTTTTTTTATGGCACAGGGGTTGAAATGTTAAAAATATTTTGTCAGCTCTTTGAATATTTTTTTGGTATTGTTTACTACATATTCATCACATACTTTATATCCCATGTAAATCTCAATCACCTCCTCTTGATATATCTGTAGGTTATCCATAACAATTTGAGATGTAGACCCATTCAGAAACTTGATTCATTAGTTTCAATTAGTCGACATCTCTTTGCCAGCATGATATATGAGTGATTTCTACAAATTTTTAACCCTGTATGGTGATAGGGATACTAGGGGTGATGATACACCCATACATTGTTGTATCGCGATATTTTTCCCCGACGATACGATACGATATTATATAGCCCTGTGTTGCAATACCACATAAAAGGAATGGCCATTTGTTGAGGATTTCCAAGACGGGGTTTACTTTTGAACGTCCAATTTAAATATTCTATTAGCTTTTGGATGGTTCAGCCTAAGATGTGACATTGATTGATTGATTGAAGTATATTTCTTTGAGCTAATGCTCATCAGAATTCAAACATACATGATTATGACAGAGTAGTACAACTGTACAATTAATACAGAGTATTACAGACATTTATATATAAATAGTCGCTGATCAGTGAACTTGCAAAATGTATTCATCCTGATGTTTTACAGTGGTTATAATCCCGGCTTATAAATCTGCAATTATTTAGTTTGACCAGGTAATATTACGGTTTAAGTTTTGATTTACCAAAATTGAATAAAATTATGATTTGTCAGCCCCTCGACGATTGAAAACCCTATTTATTTGAAATAAAACCTCTAATTGAAATGAAATTTCAATAAAAAAATATTCAGCATTTGCAGTTAATATATTCAATTTATTTTTTTATTGAAGTTGAGGGGCCTATATACCATCCCTCAAATTCAATAAAAGCTTTTAGCTGAAAAATATTGAATATTTCCAGTATCTATTTTCTAAAATGTTTTAAATAACACCTTGACTAGATATTACGTTCAATCTACTGCACAACTATTCCATCTATTGACCAAAGCTAAGGCGTTTTAATGATATTAAATTTGCAGTTTCATATTTGGCCTTTAACTCTGCGACTGTAATTATTCTTCACTCCTGAGGTGTGACTCAGGTAAACACTCCTGGGGTGTGACTCAGGATTGTGTTCTGACAATCTGTTATTGATTATTTCAGAAGAGACGCCGGTTCCGGAGAAACAGAGTAAAGAAGAAGAAGTTGATGGCAAGGTTAACTTCCAACTTTGGAAGGAAAAAATCCTTGCTCAAGCTGCGAAGAAACAAACCAGCTGACCTGTTGCAAATCTTAAAAAGTTACTAAAATTCATGTTTTAAGAGTTAATTTTCCACTTAGACCTTGCAGGGTGTTGGGCGAGAGATCCCTGTTGCCCTGGTTCTCTCAGAGTTAAGGGGCAATATGTAGTTTACCTGTTTGTGATGTCTTTGGGTCTTCTCCTGTGATTTTGTTTCTTGCCAGTGATGTAGAGAGTGGTTAACTGATTTTCTTTACCTATTGGTTTTGCAAGACATCATGCAAGTGAAAGTACAGCATAAAACCCCAATCAAAAGAGTTAGTTATAGATTTGATGATGTCGAGGAAAATACAGGCCTGTGCTGTTGGGAAGAATGGATAGAGAGCAAACTGAATTTAGGAGGACCGATTTATAGTTTTCCCAAATTGTTCGCAATCTTAGTCTAAATTTGCATTTTGCCACAGATTTTGACAAATTTTGTCATCCGATTATTAATGAAGATTGTATTCTAAAGCATATTTATATATTTAAAAAACCAATAAACCAGGGGAAAATGTAAATGTTAGGTTCTCTAACAAAATTTTAGAGGACTGATTTTAAGGTTATGCAGGCCTGAAAATACATTTGTGTCCTCTTGTATTTATAGCCCTCTGGATATGGGTAATTTGAGTAGCAACGCTGTCTTTACTGGAGGAAGATTAACTTTCCAACAGTATCTAAACACTTCAAATGTTAAGGTTCTGCTAGAGTCTATTATTGTTACAATAGACCAATGTCATATTAGGGAAATAGCTTCAAGCACAACCTGAAACATCACTTGTAGACTGATTGATCAATCAACCTACAAGCTTGACTGGATTTTGGAAAATACACATATGAAAAACTTAGTTGTTTGAGTGAAGGAGTTTAATTCATAATATGTATTAACCTTTTTTAGCAGGCAGTTGGAGGGAGCTTTCTGTTGTCCTGATGCTCTTATAGCTAAGGGACAACAAGAAGCCGATATGTTTGTGGCGTACTGTTTTGTCCTGTGGGTGTCTTGATTGTTGCCAGTGGAGTCCTTCACCCATTGTGTTGGCACACCGTCATATGAGTGAAATAACCTTAAATACGCCGTAAAACCCCAATCAAACAATCTACTAATTTAATCTATCACTGGATAAAGGACTTTTTAATCAAATAATATTAAATGTTTTATTTGTTTCATTTCATTCAAACAAAATTATGTGATTAAAAAACATGTATTTATATAGTTTGAAATGACTCGCGCACTGCCACAGCTTTATAGTTGCTAGCATGTGCGCTTACTAATCTTACTTCGATATACTGGATCGAGTCACAAAATGTGGCTCTGGCAATCAAGGGGGAGGTTTAACAAGGTTTTCCACAGTATTTAGGAAAGGAACACTGTGAAGTGGACAATCCATCGTCATATATAAAGCGAAATACCCTGGAGTACGACATTAAACCCCAATCAATCAAAGAAACTGAAATGGCTGCTAAGTAAGGAGACAAGGAGTCAGCGTCATCTTTTTTCAAGCACAAGCTTGAATAAGATAGATTGTTTGACTGGGGTTTAATATCATACTTAAGGTTATTTCACTTGTGATGGCATGCCAGTCCTATCGACAAAGGAAACTTACTTGGCAGCCACTGGCAACAAGTACACAGAAATCAGGACAATCACCAGACACAATAGAAAGACGCATCAGCTTCTTCTTGTCCCTTAGGTCTGAGAGCGCCATGACAACAGAAGGCCCCCGCCCAACCTCCTGCTGGATTGGCCAGAGACGCCGGTCAGAATCGGTTCAGAAAACAAAATTCTACTTACAGCCTGAAAGCAGTTAAAGACTAAACCTCCAGATGCCGTTGGGAGCTAAGGGGCAAAAGGAAACTGATCTGGTTTGCAATGGCTTGGCATTGAGTCGTGTGCTTGTCCTGTCCTGTCTTTGTTGCCTGTTTTGTGGAGAATGGTTTCTTTCACCCATTGGGCTCTCACCGTCATGAAATACCCTTAAGAAGGATGTTGGACCCCAATCAAACAAACATAGTCTCTGTCATTGAGTAATATGCCAATAAAGATTCGTACAAATATGAGCGTGGCTATACTGATTAAAATGTATGAATCATGACTTTTAGTATTGTTATTGTCTTTCATTAAAATTTCACATCTTATATTTCATAAATAAAGAATGGATCTTTAAACATTCTGTATGTATTCTTCATCTTTAAGCCATTGTCATTCTTTGTCTCTGCAAGTGAATGATTGTTATAAGTGATGAGTGGACAGGGTGGTTTTCATGGGAGCCCGCTGTTAACTGAAAGTAATGGGTGGAAGTTATCTGTTCCCTGGAGAGTAGGAACAATTCCATACCCTGAATCAGGTATATGCGTGAATCACACGCTGTGGCTCAGTCAATTGTGAGGTTGGTTTTTATGAGGTTTCCTCTCTGATTTCCTCCGTATTTAAGCAAGGAACCGCGTAAATATGACAATCCGGCGCCATGTAAGTGAAATACCCTTGAGTACCATGTTAAACTCCAATCAAACAACAAATCAATCCATGCTATGAGTGAGTGAAAGGTGATATCTGTTACCTGAAAAATTGTAGATGGGTCGTAGGAGATTTTTGTTACCTGTAAAATACTGTTAGTAGTAGGAAATTTCTTTTTCCTGAAAAAAAAGTGTTTAGGTGGTAGGAGATTTCTGTTCCATAAAAAAGAGTAGGTGGGAGGAAGGTTCCCTGAGAAATAGTGTGAGTTGTTGGAGATTTCTGTTCCATTAAAAGTAGTAGGAGGTAGGTAGAAGGAGATTTCTGCTCACTGAAAAATACCGTGGGTGGTGGAAAATTTCTGTTCCATGAAAAGGAACAGGTGGGAGCAAGGAGATTTCTGTTTCCTGTAAAATAGTGTGTGGGTAGTAGGAGATTTCTGTTCCCTGAAAAATACTGTGGGTTGTAGGAAATTTCTGTTCACTGAAAAATAATGTTTGGGTGGTAGGAGATTTCTGTTCCATGAAAAGGAGCAGGTGGATGGTAGGATATTTCTGTTCCCTGAAAAGTAGTGTGTGGGTAGTAGGAGATTTCTGTTCACTGAAAAATAATGTTTGGATGGTAGGAGATTTCTGTTCCATGAAAAATAGTTGGTGGGTGGAGGAGTTTTCTGTTCCATGAAAAATAGTTGGTGGGTGGAGGAGTT
>JAQQZZ010133413.1:0-13638 GCA_030265115.1 Mopalia vespertina | reverse complement strand
ACACGACTAATATGTGCTAGGTTCCCTGAGCCATGAGTTAAACAAATGGTTTACACGACTAATATGTGCTAGGTTCCTATCCATCTAAAAACAGTAGATATGAATAATTAAACCATGTCAAGGTCTTGATGAACTCCTTTATAACGTTATGGACCACCATTAGGAAGGAATTCATCAAGACCTTGACATGGTTTAATTATTCGTATCTATTTTTTTCTACGCTGTAGTGAAGACTGTGTTTTTATTATATATTTTTAATATAAAGAAATTATTTTTTTCTTGCTTCCACCGGGTTTAGTTGTTAGGAAAACCGGGGAGGACAGGGGGTGAACCGCTTTCTGATTCCCTCAAGGCATTGGCGATTTTCTGTCTTTTCTATCTAGTCACATAGGCCTATTAGTTTAAATATTTTTTTAAATCCTTGGATTAAATTAAAATACAAAATCTTATCATAAAAGTAGACTAGTTTGTTTTCTGCTCTAACAGTTTTAGCTTGATATAGCTGATAACTGTTGGATGACCAGTCAAAGTAACTTTTCTCTCTCTATTTTCCTGAGGGTCACCACCAGTGTCCTTGTCTTAAAAGTTCAATAATCCGTGTACCACTTTGAGCCTTACGCCCTGGATTAAATCTACAAATAAAGTATTGCGAAATTATTTGAAAAAAAGAAGCCATTTCAGCTTCCCAAAACTTTATCCTACTTCAGTAGGATTGCTGAAATAAATGATCGTTTCGTTTAACTTATCCACGATTTAGAGGTAAACATGGGTGTATACACTGCGAGCCTTTCCGGAGAATTTGTATAGAACAAGGGTTTTGAGATTGTTTGTATAGAACAAGGGTTCTGTGATTGTTTGTATAGAACAAGGGTTCTGTGATTGTTTGTATAGAACAAGGGTTCTGTGATTATTTGTATAGAACAAGGGTTCTGTGGTTGTTTGTATAGAACAAGGGTTCTGAGATTGTTTGTATAGAACAAGGGTTCTGTGAGTATTTGTATAGAACATGTGTTCTGCCATTTTATGAGAGAACAAGGATTCTGTGATTGTTTGTATAGAACAAAGGCTTTGTGATTAATTGTATAAAACAAGGGTTTTGAGATTGTCTGTATAGAACAAGCTTTTAAAATTATTTGTATAGAACAAGGGTTCTGTGATTGTTTGTATAGAACAAGGGTTTTGTGATTGTTTGTATAGAATAAGGGTCATGAGACTGGCTGTAAAGAACAAGGGTTCTGAGAATGTTTGTATAGAACAAGGATTCTGTGATTTTTTATATAGAACAAGGGTTCTGTGATTGTTTGTATAGAACAAGGGTTCTATGGTTGTTTGCATGGAACCAGGGTTCTAAGGTGTTTTGCATAGAACACAGTTTCTGTGAATATTTGTATATAACAAGGTTTTGTGTTTGTTTGTACAGGACAACAGTTCTGTGATTGTTGCATAGACCAAGGGTTTTGTGATTATTTGTATAGAACAAGGGTTCTGCGATTGTTTGTATAGAACAACGGTTCTGTTGTTATTTGTATAGAATAAGGGTTATGAGAATGTTTGTATAGAACAAGGGTTCTATGATTGCTTGTATAGAACAACGGTTATGTTACTATTTGTATAGAACAAGGGTTATGAGACTGTTTGTATAGAACAAGGGTTTTGTGATTGTTTGCATAGAAAAAGGGTTCTGAGATTCTTTGCTTGGAACAAGGGTTCTTTGATTGTTTGTATAGAACAAAGATTCTAAGATTGTTTGACTTGAACAAGGGTTTTGTAATTGTTTGTATAGAACAAAGGCTCTGAGATTGTTTGTATGGAACAAGGGTTCTGAAATTGTTTGACTTGAACAAGGGTTTTGTTATTATTTGTATAGAACAAGGGTTCTGTAATTGTTTGGATAGAACAATGGTTCTGTGATTTATTTTATATAACAAGGGTTCTGAGATTATTTGTATAAAACAAGGGTTCTGTGAGTGTTTGTTTAGAACAAGAGTTCTGAGATTGTCTGTATAGAATAAGGGCTTTGAGATTGTTTGTATAGAACAAGGGTCCTGTGATCGTTTGTATAGAACAAGGGTTCTGTGATTATTTGTATAGAACAAGGGTTCTGTGGTTGTTTGTAAAGAAAAAGGGTTCTGTGATTGTTTGAATAGAACAAGGGTCATGAGACAGGTTGTAAAGAACAAGGGTTCTGAGATTGTTTGTATAGAACAAGGATTCTGAACACAGTTTCTGTGATTATTTGTATATAACAAGGTTTTGTGTTTGTTTGTACAGAACAACAGTTCTGGGATTGTTGCATAGAACAAGGGTTTGTGATTATTTGTATAGAACAAGGGTTCTGCGATTGTTTGTATAGAACAACGGTTATGTTGTTATTTGTATAGAACAAGGGTTATGAGAATGTTTGTATAGAACAACGGTTGTGTTGTTATTTGTATAGAACAAGGTTACGAGACTGTTTGTATAGAACAAGGGTTTTGTGATTGCTTGCATAGAAAAAGGGTTCTGAGATGCTTTGCTTGGAACAAGGGTTCTGCGATTGTTTGTATAGAACAAAGATTCTAAGATTGTTTGTATGGAACAAGGGTTCTGAGATTGTTTGACTTGAACAAGGGTTTTGAGATTATTTGTATAGAACAAGGGTTTTGTAATTGTTTGGATAGAACAATGGTTCTGTGATTATTTTTATATAACAAGGGTTCTGAGATTATTTGTATAAAACAAGGGTTTTGTGAGTGTTTGCTTAGAACAACAGTTCTGAGATTGTCTGTATAGAACAAGGGTTCTGAGATAGTTTGCAAAGAACAAGGGTTCTGCAATTGTTTGTATAGAACATGGGTTCTTTGAATGTTTGTATAGAACAAGGGTTCTGTGATCGTTTGCATAGAACAGAGGTTCTCTGATTGTTTGCATAGAACAAAGGTTCTCTGATTTTTTGTATAGAACAAGGTTTATGAGAGCGTTTGTATAGAGCAAGGGTTCTGAGATAGTTTGCATAGAACAAGGGTTCGGCGATTGTTTGTATAAAACATGAGTTCTGTGAGTGTTTGTATAGAACAAGGGTTCTGTGATCGTTTGCATAGAACAAAGGTTCTGTGATTGTTTGCATTTAACAAAGGTTCTGTGATTTTTGTATATAACAAGGTTTATGAGAGCGTTTGTATAGAACAAGGGTTCTGAGATTGTTTGCATAGAACAAGGGTTCTGAGATTGTTTGTATAGAACTAGGGTTCTCTGAGTGTTTGTATAGAACAAGGGTCCTGTGATTGTTTGCATATAACAACGGTTCTGTGATTATTTGCATAGAACAAGGGTTATGACACTGTTTGTGTAGAACAAGGGTTCTGCGATTGTTTATATAGAACAAGGGTTATGTGAGTGTTTGTGTAAGACAAGGGTTCTGAGATTGGTTATATAGGACAACGGTTCTGCGAGTGTTTGTTTAGGAAAAGGGTTCTGAGATTGGTTGTGTAGAACAATGGTTCTTGGACTGTTTGTATAGAACAAGGGTTCTGTGAGTGTTTATATAGGACAAGGGTTCTGAGATTGGTTGTATAGGACAAGGGTCCTGTGAGTGTTTGTGTAGGCCAAGGATTTTAAGATTGGTTGTATAGAACAAGGGTTCTGAGATTGTTTGTATGGAACAATGGTTCTGAGATTGTTGTAAACAACGAGGGTTGTTAAATTATTTGTTTAGAACAAGGGTTCTGAGATTGTTTGCCTATAACAATGGTTCTGTGGTTGTATATATAGAACAAGAGGTCTGAGATTGTTTATATAGAACAAGGGTGCTGAGATTGGTTTTATAGAACAAAGGTTCTGTGATTGTTTGTATGTATGGTGCAATGATTCTGAGAGTGGTTGTATATAGCAAGGGTTCTGAGATTGGTTGTATAGAACAAGGATTATGTGATTCTTTATACATACATAGAGTGGTTGTATAGAGCAAGGGTTCTGAGATTGGTCATATGGCAAATTTAATGTTTAAAATAAATTATCTATTTCATTTGATACATTGAACTTGAATATTAATCATATTAAATAAAAAAGCTCAGATCGCTTTTCGAGTATCAGCGCCCGGTCTGTCGTCTGTAGGGCTGTGATAGTCTCCCGCCCCATGGCCGGCATCCCCTTAACTATATGGAACCCCGCAGACAATAAATCCAGGAGTCTTCCAGGTCTGTGTGGTTTTATTTCTTATCCATCTAAAGAGAGTAGATATGAATAATTAATATATGAATATATATATTCATATATATGAATTATAGATATGAATAATTAAAACATCTGCGATTGTATACATCTGTATAACTCCTTTATAACGTTAAGGACCCCCATAACATTAGGAAGGAATTCATCAAGACCTTGACATGTTGTAATTATTCATATCTATTTTTTCCTACGCTGTAGTGAAGACTGTGTTTCTATTATATATTTTTAATATAAAGAAATTGCTTCCACCGGGGTTAGTGGTTTGGAAAACCAGGGAGGACATGGGGTCAACCGCTTTATGATTCCCGCAAGGCATTGGCGATTTTCTGTCTTCTGCATGGTCGCTTATCTGAGAATCTAGTCACATAGGCCTATCAGTTTAAATATTTTGTTAAATCCCTGGAGTAAATTAAAATACAAAATCTTATCATAAAAATTAGATTAGTTTGCTTTCTGCTCTAACAGCTTAAGCTTGATATAGCTGATAACCGTTGGGTGACCAGTCAAAGTGACTTTTTCTCTCTCCCTATTTTCCTGCAGGTCACCACCAGTGTCCTTGTCTTAAAAGCTCAATAATCCGTGTACCATTTTGAGCCTTACGCCCTGGATTAAATCTACAAATAAAGACTAAGTATTGGGAAATTATTTGAAAAAAAGAGGCCATTTCAGCTTTTCAAAACTGTATCCTACTTCAGTAGGATAGCTGAATGAAATGATCGTTTTCGTTTTACTAATCCACGGTTTAGAGGCTTCCCCAAGTACATAGGTGTATACACTGCGAGCCTTTCCGGTGAATGTGGAAATCGCGTTATGGATTCTTCCAGATTATTTAAGGGCGGGTCATAGTGCGGAACAGTTCGCTCCATTGTCCAAAATCTACCATCTATAATTGCCCCTGCTGCTCTGCTCAAGTATCCACATTTCTCCGGGATATTTAAAGTATATCTGGCCAAACACAGATGGTCATTCTGAAAATAATACTGGGTCGGTTTTGTTATTTGTTTGCCTCTCCAAAATATTACTATATGTTGGACAACCACACACAATACAGACTGTTTCATCAGAAAGGTTTTCAAACCTTAAACACTTGGACAACCGCCTCTTCTGTGATTGTTTGTATAAAGCAAAAGTTCTGAGATTATTTTTATAGAACAAGGGTTCTGAGAATGTTTGTATAGGACAATGGTTCTGTGATTCTTTGTATAGAACAAGGGTTCTGTGATTGTTTGTATAGAACAAGGGCTCTGTGAGTATTTGATTAGAACAAGGGTTCTGAGAATGTTTGTATAGAACAATGGTTCTGTGATTGTTTGTATAGAACAAGGGTTCTGTGATTATTTTTATAGAACAAGGGTTCTGTGATTATTTTTTATAAAACAAGGGTTTTGAGATTGTTTGTATAGAACAATGGTCCTGAGATTGTTTGCATAGAACAAGGGTTCATGGGGATGTTAACCACGAGGAATAGAATAATGTTGAGAGGGCTCCTTGATAAACATTGTATAATACGTCAAAATAGGCAAAATGTAATTTTTTTTATGTTGCCAAGTGAGTTGATTGTAGTTGAATGTTCATTTGTAATGCAGATAACGGAACTATCACTCTTTCCTGACTGAAATCAGCAGGCGGCCAATCGGGTCCGATTGCTTCGAAAACGCAACATGTAGGCTACAATATTAAACAAACAACTTGATATTAAACGAAAGACGCACAACGTTCAGCGATAAACACAATGTCGTACATTAAAACGCTAAACGATAAACGTATAACGATAAACATTAAATGAACAAGTATCTTTGGACGCAAGTCAAATAGCTTGTTTCCGTGACCCCTCAGAATTGTCGAATATTGCCGCCCTCAGCATGTGCTCAATATCGTAGTATTTGTAGCTTAAATTTTATTAAATTTATCCACCATAAACTTCACTAATTTAATCTGTAAACCAGCCTCTGATTAAGGACAGGATGTTCCTCCCTTTCTTAACAATGGAGCAACACTGCTTTTTCATATTTTATAGTTGTGTCAGTGTAGTTTTATTGTTGGAATACATCGTGAAAGTCAAATAACCACTCACTCGCTCGCTCGCTCGCTCACGCACTCACTCACTCACTCACTCACTCACCAACTCACTCACTCACTCACCCACTCACTCACTCACTCACTCACTCACTCACTCACTCACTCACTCACTCACTCACTCACTCACGCATTCACTCACACACTCACTCACTCACTCATTCACGTCTACGGAGTGTTCTGACTATTTCTGACTGGCTACGAAAACTGGTTTTCTGACTTATGTTGAAAGTTAAATTGTTCGTTTCAGGTTTATCGTTTTTTTCGGTTTAAAGTTAGGTTGTTTAATTTACATGTTTTATCTGACGATAACCGTTTTAGGTTTATCTTTAAAGGTGAAGTGTCTAATGTCCGAAATTGTGTTTATCGTCGAAGGCCTACAGATTACGATTAGTGGTAGCGTTCTTAACGAAAAAAAAATTATCGGCAATAAAAAAATCCCCAAACTAAATGAAGAAGTCAAATTGATCATGTGGTAAAAAAAAATCAATCGTGTTAATAAAATCATTGCATTCTAGTAAAACGCGTAAAATAGTGCGACCATTCTCGGTGACATTCATTCAGTAAATAATACTATATCGTTAGTATAATATTGACTGTAGGCTATAGATAGCAAATATAGATACGTGGATTTTTATCGGTTACTGATCGGCAATTTGATTATCGATGTAGTTAATCGAACGACCGGTACACCAAGTGCAATAACCTGTGGGCATCGAGGAAATTTATTTTTATGATAGCCTTAGAAAAGGTTCACGGACCTCGCCGGGACATACATGTCTGCACACCTCCTAATAAATTACTCTATAGTTTCCAGTCTTGACATGGAAACAAATTTAACAGTCATTTTGTTACAATATCACATAGCCACGATATCTTTACATGGTCACTCCTACGTTTAATTAAACAATTATGCGAAGATGGTGTAATGCCTGTTACATGTATACGCTAAATATCATGAAATCAGCAGTACTGAAAACATATAAACATTGACTTTCTTTTGGGATTCGACATATGACGTATTTGTTATGTTGTTTTGCGCTGTTGGTGAGAGTATCATTTGTACGGAGCTAATTTATATAGCAACAAAACTACGCCAGTATTACATATCGATTTTGAAGACATATCGCCTAGAAGCGGTGATAATATAATCGGAAATCACATTGGTATTCTTTTAAAATAAACAGTTCTTTTAATAAGACGGGTACGATTGTGAACGACTAAAAATTAGATCGATACAATGTTTCTTTAAATACGAGGATTCCGCAAGAGTTTTACAGACAGACATTAAATCATGGTCATGCAACATGAAAAATGATGCTTACAAAGCCACTTTCCCACGCGTGAAATCACAACTGCACGGATCACTAGTTAACTAGAAGTAGCAGTTATAAGTTTTTTCAGAGGCCACTGAAAGCAACCATCTTCCACATAATTACCGATAAAGTACACATATAAATATCAACGCCCAATCTTAAAACGGAACGGACATAGAACGGACCAAAATGTAAATGTAGCTTTTGTTATTTACTGTATATGTTGTATTTTGTAAATATTAACTATTTTTTAATACAAAAAGGTCGAAACGGGCTGCTTGTGTGATTTTAATATTAATTATATGTTTTAAATAAATTTCATATTTTTACGTATTGATAAATGCGGAGGAAGGGAAATTCGCAGGCGTTCGCCGTTGGGTCGACTCCTTGAGCTTTAGTTGGCAGGGTTAGCGGTATATCGACTGTGCTACAAAGTCTATGTATATGTTTTTTCGTTTTGGTAAAAAAAAAAAATCCGTACCATTATTTTTTAGTAACATTTCTTTATTATTTTTGTTTTCTTAATGCTTTTTGCAATATATTGGACCAATAGCTAATAGCCAATGCTGGTTATTTCTGACCTTAAATCTGGCTGTACTGAAAAAGACAATTCGTACTACCGTCCAATCATGTGACAATATAAATTTAAATTTAGTAAGTAAAGTTAAAGTGCATACACGTATGCCAGGGGTCTTTACTCGATACAATCAAAGAGTGGACGTGGTTTTTAACATTAGTAATGACACGGACCAGGATGCCCACTGGACCGTCACATCCGTCACGGGATTGTGGAATGTGTGAGATGTTATGGCGTAGTATGAGAAATACAATAACACTGATTGGTTGCTGCTGACCTCTGTAACAACAGCGATATAAATAACTTTTTTTTACATTTTAGGGACGTTTATTTAAAGCATTTCCTGTCCGATATTATAAAAATACGTGACAGTGATACCGATCCTTTTTAGCGTCAAGAAATTATAACAAAAACTGTGGAGAAAAAACTGAACAAGAAAAAAACGTTGTAGAATTTACAGTAATGCTCGTTTGTTCTTTGTTCTTGAGGTTACAGCATTGATATAGATATTATATGACATGCCTCGATTGTTATATTTCTATTTTTTCGAATACACACGTTTATATCGAGAGTATGGCAATATACATCCTAATCTAGTTTAGGGTTTAGGTTGGATACAAATTCAAACCCAACACACCCAAAGTCAGCCTAAATAATAAAACAGTCAATTAAAGACAAAGTTATTGGTAGCCGAGTAATATACAGTTGGGCTATAAACAAAGCAACTTTTCTCCAGTAAGATTGGCGTAACACTTCATTAGCTTTGTTTGTGCGTCCTCTTGGTTTTTGTCTCTAACCAACCGGTCTGCATTAACTGTTTAAAATGACAACTTACATCATGACCAACGCATGATTACGTTCGAAACTGTCAATCGTGACATCACCTACTTAAGGTGCCTCTAAACTGTATGTCTTTCTTGAGATAACTGTATAATGTTCCCATAGCCTGTATGCAATATGTATTGGTGTGGTGTTGTGTTGCACAAAGTTTACAGCCATGTTGGAAAGTACTTCGTCACAATTGACGGTCTTTAATCTATCACAATGGGGTTGACCAGTGGCAAAAAAGGGAGATAAATCTGTTACTCATATAACAGGTAGTGCCACATATGCCATTGACAAACAATGTAATTCAACTGAATATTCAAATCTTGCTATTATTCATCAATGACATCGGGGGCACTGCCTGTTATATGAGTAACACATTTATCTCCCAGTTTTGTCACTCGCCAACCTCATTACTATGGACTTATCCAAGGTAGATTTCATCTCCAATGTTTGAAGCCAACTCAATAATAAGGATACAAGAAGTACCTTGTTGAGTTGGATGCAGATTATGTATATATTTCTAAAAATTAATCACACTAGCACAGGGATGTCGAAAATTAAAACCGATTAACCGTGTTCTAAATAAACTCCAATAGCAAGTTCTGAATAAATCTTTATCTCGAGGTGTTTTGGTTAACTTACAAACATTTCGAGAGAAGGTAATGACCATTTACATGGTATATAAAGTATGTGATAAGCATGTAGCAAACAATACATTCGGTATCTGCACACTGGTATTTCAGAAACATATCAATTAAATAATGAATATATCTAATAAACAGAATGATAGTTACAAGCTGTCTCATCCAGAGGGACGTTTCGCCGTAGCCAGTAGATTTTCTCTTGCTGTTATAGGTTTTTTGCGAGATAGTGTAGCCATCTTAGATACATGATTGTGATATTGCTGTATAAGGAGACTAGTAAACTGGGTGCTATGTTGGTCATATTGGAATATAAAATGATTTTTTTTCTGTTTTAGATCCTTTTCATGGTTCTTGATTGAAAGCCCCGTGGATACAACGTTTGAAAAGTTTTAATCCAATTCGCTGATTTTTCTGACCGTTTGTTTAGTTCCCTCATCAGTGGGGAGAGTTGGTGTTTTTTCAATTGGCATTATTTCATAATGATCTGTAACCGAATGATCAGGAAGAAAGAAATGTTCAGCTATTGGAGATATGAGATGTAACCTATTGGAACTCAAAAATGATTGTTGGCTCTAATCCGAAGTTTGTTTCAAGGAACATATACTGTTTCATAAACTTTTACACGTTATATCTCATTGTTTGAATCCGAGTTTAAACTGTCTGCCAATTAATACATATTTATAGTTTGTTGCCCAAAAAAGGTGGCCTTATCTGGTATGTAAGTATCTAGTTTACATCTAGTCTTCATACATGTTGAGGGTCTGGCGATTGGGGTATTTGTGTATAGAATCTAATTGTTTGTTTGTTTGTTTTTTTGATTGGGGTTTAACGTCGTATTTAAGGGTGTTTCACTTATATGACGTCGGATTGTCCATTTCACACTGTTCCTTGCTTAAATACGGTGAAAAACCTGGAAGAAACCTCGTAAAAACCAACCCTGTGATTGCCTGAGCCACATTTACATTTTTATACTCTACGCCATTCACTATGGCCGTGTCGTCTCTTAAGTTGCATCCCTGTCCGCAGTCAAAATGAGGGAAATTATTGATTTTTGCACACTTTCGCTGCTTTTTTTATTTGTTAGCATTCTATTCATACTGGTAAGGGTTAATCAAAAGTTTTCTCTGCCAGTATAAAATAAATGACTTTTTACATATTAACAAGTTTGTCTACATATGAATGATAAACTGACACAAGGTTTTGCAGACAAACTAATTTGCTAGCACTCTGACAAGAGCTAATCTGCATTAAATTTGTTAATCACACCGGATATTGTTGGACTGAGAAAAAGTGTCAGTAAGAGAGACATGCAATGATATAAACTTGGAAATGTCAAAGCAGCGGGCGGCGGCACACATTTGTCATAATTTAATTTCATCATTGCTTCATATTCACCCACGCTTCTCATCCATTATTATTATTGTTTAAAGAAATATTGTTATTTCGGTGGAGCTTTTTATTGACTACAGTTTACAGTTATTTTATCTTGGATAAGTTATTGTCTTGAATACTACATGTCCAAGCCGACAATACATCCCTACATCTCCCAAACCGCAATAAGGTCTTTGTATATATTTATTTGGTTTCTTTGTTTTTCTGTTTTTAGATTACTTCAGTAGTTAGAATAGCTTTATCGTAGGGAAATAAATTAACTTGGAAATATAAGAGAAATTGTCACTATGTTAGATGTATAGTATTTAAGGCTTAACAAACTGCGTCTTGCATGGATATAATATTGTGTACGGAATCGTTAAACGAATTTAAACTTAAGGTTTGCTTCATTTGGTTGAGCTTGTAATCTGTATGGAGAACGGCAAGTATAATTATAACGGTTAGGTCTTTGATGTATTCCTGTCCCTTATTCTAGAAGTTATATTAATCTATTTAAATAGTCACAGAGACACTGAACAACCAGTTAAATAGCCCATGGCCTGCTGTCGTTTAGATAACATAACTGTCATTAAGATAGCAGATTTCTTTTTGTTGAACTGATGTGTATAATTAAAAGCTGCCTTCAGATGGTGTTGATACTGTACTAAATTAATCATGTGACACATGTAAGTTTAAAAAATAAATGTTTCTTAAAAAATAATTAGTTACTCGAACAGAAGATAATTTGCGTATTTACCTACAAATTACTGGAGAGCAGAGAAATACGAATTACATTAACATTTGAATCAGTCTAGATCCATTTTCAACTGAAGTGCTTTTTTATTGTTTATTTTTTTTATATTGAAATACATAGTTGTTATATATGCGATTGGTTGATTGTTTAATTAAATGATTGATTGGTTGATTGATTAATTGATTGATTGAAATCAATATTAGCATGTATTGAAATCACAACAATTGTCGCCTTTTTTGATGTTTAGAGTCGTTGAAATATATTAACAATAACGACTGCTGTTGGTTAACTAAATTCCTTTAGTTTTACCATTTGTCGCCAATAACATGCAGAAAACCTAGAGATAAGGGGAAGTATAGTATTAAATACAGACCCTACAAAACGCAGGAGAACGCATTTCTTGGCTTCGAAGGAAAAATACAGTATGCTCTTAAATTGAGCCGGCTGAAGTTGGTTCCCAGTGCCCAGTTCCATATTCACCTGAAGTTAGGTCCAAGTTCCTTATTCGCCTAAAGTTAGCTCCCAGTTCCCTATTCAATTTAATGCTATCCAAAAGCGTGTTTGCTTCAAACCAAGTTGTGTATTTACCGTAAATCAAACAATATAATATTACCAAATGTTATAATTTTAAATCCAGCTTATATTTTGGAATAATATGTCTAGAATATCACTATCTATTGCCGTGAATTAAATACAGAAGGTATATTTAATTGCTTGGTTTTTATGATTTTATATTTGTATTTTTGTAAGTAAACAGGGCTCCACTAAATTTCCACAGCAAACAAAGACCATGGTCAGCATGTCCAAACAATTGGAGTTTGACCGGCACTCTGTTTCGCATTACCGCAAATTAAAGAAATACTTGTACTCCATAACATTATTATAATCTATAGCTAGGCTACTGTTATTGATGTATCTATCAAACAAAGCGGGGTGCCAATCTGGATTACACAGTAATCAACGCCTTTCGGATGCACTACTTTAAAATGTACTCTTTTATCCGACACCCCGTTTCGTATCACCGTAAAATAAGAAAAAATATACTTCACAACTTTATTATAATTTACAGTTAAGATATCATTATGGATGTATCTTTCAAACAAAGCGGGGTGCCTCCCTGGATTTCACAGTAAGCAAAAATTTTCGGAAGCATTACTTGTAACCTATTATCCTGCACCTCGTTTCGTATTACTGTAAATTAAAGAAAAACTTGTGTTTCGCAAAATTAACAAAATTTATACATAGAATATGATTATGGATGTATCTTTCAAAGAAAGCGAGGTGCCACCCTAGATTGCACAGTAAGCACAGACTTTCGGAAGCACTACTTTAAAATGTAACCCATTATCCGGTATCCCGTTTCGTATTACCATAAAATAAGAGAAACCTGTGTTTCACAACATTATTATAATTTATTGTTAGAATATCATTATGGATGTATCTTTCAAACCAAGCGGGGTGCCACCCTGTATTTCACAGTAAGCAAAGACTTTCGGAAGCACTATTTTTAAATGTAACCCATTATCCGGTATCCCGTTTCGTATTACCATAAAATAAGAAAAAATGTACTTTACAACATCATCATTATTACTATTTAGGATATCATTTTGGATGTATCTTTTAAACGAAGTGGGGTGCCACTCTGGATTTTACAGTATGCAAAGACTTTTAGAAGCACTACTTTAAAATGCACCCTTTTATCCGGTATCCCGTTTCGTATTAACGTTAAAAAAGAAAACATGTACTTCACAACTTTATTATAATTTATAATTAAAGGGAAAGGCAATTGTTTAGGGGTTTAACCCCTCGATATCGGTCATAGTTAGGTTTTTTAAGACCTCTGTCGTCATTTTGACACCGAGT
>JAQQZZ010133402.1:0-13640 GCA_030265115.1 Mopalia vespertina | reverse complement strand
ACCCATTGGGCTGGCACGTTGTCATATAAGTGAAATACCCTTGAGTACGACGTTAAACCCCAATCAAACAAACAAACTAACTGTTGCTATTGTATTAAGGATTGTTGCCTTCACTCTTTGGGCCAACACACCATCACATGAGTGAAATAACTACAGCTGAAAACCCCAATTAAAAACAAAATTGGTAATTTTTTTATGAACTTTTAAAAGTCATTTTGATATACAAATAATGTTGTCAGATGTCAGATGAAGATATTTAACAACAAAGTGTCAGGTAGATACACAGAGAGGAGGTTGTTTTGCCTCACTGCAGAATCACATTGCTTCAAGATATTTTTCTCAAAATATTCAAGTCTGAAAGTTTCAGTAGAATGTTTCTCTCTTTAGAATACAAATATGTATATTTTATTTCTTTGAAAAAAAGCTGTGGTTTAGTTTATTCTAAACCTTTGCTGAATATCTTTGTTTGCTACACATTTATCACAAATTTCTATACCATGTAAATGGTGACTGTTTAGAAACTTAGGAGTCTCTGGGAGTTTATCTAGAACATGAGATGATTCATCGGTTCATCTCTGTGCCAATGTGATTAATTTAACAAAATATATATATATTTTGAATAAATGAAGAGAGAAATATTTGCTTGCCTCCACTGTGATTCGAACCCGGGACCTTGGGTTATAGGCCCAACACTCTACCAACTGAGCTACAGAGGCTCACGGCAAAGTGATATATTGAAGAAATGAAGAGAGAAAAATATGCTTGCCTCCACCGGGATTTGATATATACATGTATAGGCAATCAGCAGTATACTTGTTCCGGATTCAAACAACAGGCCTGTGCTGTAATCTTCTCTGGCAGAATCTTAAAATCGGTCCTCTAAAAGTTTGTGAGATAACCTAACATTTGCAATTTACCCTGGTTTGCTGATTTTTTAAATGCATAAATGTGCTTTTGTGAAAAATAAAGCAAAATTTCTTTAATTTTACAAGCTTCATTGATTATCTGATGACAAAATTTGTCAAAATGAGTGGCAAAATGCAAATTTAGACTAAGACTGCAAACAATTTGGGAAACCTATATAAATCGGTCCTCCTAAATTAAGTTTGCATAACCATGGGGGAACCTTGTTCTGTCCGTTCTCCCCAACAGCACAACATGTACATGTTATATATATACTGACCCTGCTAGCCAGACACCAAAGTTTTGATTCCCAGTGTAGACCATAAAAAATATAATGCAAGCTAAATTATCTCATATTTTTACATTGAAAGAATATGTACAGGTATAATATTCTAATCAGTTTGGCTTTTTTGTATTTAAGCTGATCTCTCAACAGTTCAGACTACTTACCTGTAACATTAAACGTTTATTGCCCTTCAAATTTGTGACCCAAACTGACATAAGTACAGTACCTGTATGCATAAAGCTGGTGAGGTATTCCTTTAGGCCCTAGTATATGAGTGTACTGTAGATAGGCTGGCAGTGAAGCCCCCAATTAGAGGAAATGAGAAAAGAATGTCCCAGGTTATTTACAGGTGTTATATTATTAAATATAATTCACGATTGTGTATGAAAGCAAAAGATCTAACATTCATGCAATATCTTATAATCTAAAATGTATTGCAGCAAAAATATAAATATTAAAGCAAAAATAGTACATTTTGTAGACAACATATTCAAAACTGAAACAAAATTATAGGATATTAATGTTTATTCATGTATAGATCTAACATTTGAAACTGAAATTTTGCAATATTGAATTAACTATAATGTCACAGTGTGTTGAAGGAAAGATATTAAATATTACAGCAAAAATAGTACATTTTGTAGACAGCACATTCAAAACTGAAACAAAATTATGGGATATTAATCCTTACAAATGAGATTTTATGAGTTCAGTTAGCATCAAGGGCTTAGGCAGAGCGGTGTCCACCCGTCCTTTGGACACCCTGAATTGAACAATTGCCTTTAGACAGCCTGTTGTAAGAAAATATCATGCAGGAGATAGGACACCCAGTTACTTAAAAAGTGAAGTAAAATGACTATTTTGGACACCATAATTTTGATTTCTGGCTAAACCCCTGGTTAGCGTTTATAAGAAAATGACATTAAATTTAATGAGATTATTGATTGTTGACGGTGAAACAACAATACGGTTACATGTCCTGTAAGCTTGTATATAAACATGTGGGTGTATGGCCGACAGGAAATGTGGTGGAGAAGGTCAGTCCATTAACACTGCTTCCTGTTGGTCAACTGTTCAATCGTGTCGGTCAACTGGTCAGACTTGTAAACATGATTCCTTACTTCTCTTTCTCTGTGTATAGTGTCACATCCCCTTACAAATGGCAGTGAACAAGGTGTAGTTCTATATAAATCAACAGTTAATTTCTCGCTTTAAAATTATCCAGAATCGATTTGAATATAAATACATAATAAACCTCTTTATACATCATATCACAGCAAAGATGTCCTAATGAGGTATTAGCAGGGAGACGTCTGGGCCATTTATTTCTGTTAAACCCAGTTTGTTAAACTTGGTGCTTTTCATCTTTCCTTTTTGTCTCAGGTTTTGAGGTTCATTTACATTTTTCTGTGAGTCTGAGTCGACCCCTGGCTGCCAGTTGATATCCATATTGGACAAGGAAAGGCTAAGGAAGTAAATCGATAATTGTCAGTTCGTTTAAAGATTTTTTTTTTTTTTTTTTTGGTTTTCAGCTCCAAGAAGATGAGACGTCAGAGGTCACAGGTGAATAAAAGCTATCACCTGCCCTATATCATGACCCTGACACAGCCAATCAAAACCAGCGATACCGTAAGTTAACTTATTTATATTTGATTGTTGAGGTCATAGGTCAAATCTTCTCACCTGCCTTAAATCATGACCCTGACATAGCCAATCAAAACCAGCAATATCGTAAGTTAACTTATTTATATTTGATTGCTGAGGTCATAGGTCAAATCTTATCACCTGCCCTATATCAAGACTCTGACACAGCTAATCAAAACCAGCGATACCGTAAGTTAACTTATTTATATTTGATTGTTGAGGTCAAAGGTCAAATCTCATCACCTGCCCTATATCATGACCCTGACACAGCCAATCAAACCAGTGAAATCAAAAGTTTACCTGTGTAGTGTATATCTGATTGCTGAATTCTTACCTGTAATAATCGTATCACCTGCTCAGTCAGTCCATACAGAAACCCATCATGGCTGTTATGCAGGTCTTTTTAAGGATGGGATTTAAGAAAGATTGAATGTGCCTGTAAAGTCGATTAAGAAGTTGAAAAAAGGAATAATGTTATGTTTAGAAATGGTTTACGGTAAAAAAAAAAGTGTTTTGGCGTTTATTTTTTTGTTCTCAATTACTACTGCTTAATATATGCAACGGTGGTTTACATGTACGGTACACATTGTTGGTTTGTATTATTACATTCATCAAGATAACCTCAAGGCTGCCATGGTGACTGATCCTCACACGGCCATTTAAAAACAACAGTAATGTCAGTTAATCTAACTGTTACTCAACCCAGTAGTTAAAATTGGAAATACCATGTCTCATAAATTTGCCACTAATACATAGCTTATATAGCTTAGCAGGTGGGCAGATCTTGCAGAAACACAAGGATGGTTTACATCCATGTACCTGTGTTTTTAAACGACTTGGCTGGTGGGGTCTACCTGTACTGTGTAGGTGCTTTCCGCTGGACACAGTTCATTTGCTGACACTGCACCCTTGTGTTTTGTGTTCTGTGTCAGTCAGTTACATTGAGAGTGGTTTCCGTGGCTGCTATCAGACCAGCCTACCTTCATATCAGTGAAACATCCTGGTATCTAGCGGAGTAAAATCCTCAAAAAACTTGTAAAACTTCTAACGTTGAATGGTGATGTAAAGGCTAAGGGTGCTGTAGACTGGAATGATGTGTAAATAAAATGTGTTAGATATAAACAAATTGTAAAAATGTTCAGTCTCATCGCAGTGTTTCTGAAATACTGATGAATGTGGAGCCAAACACTAATCAATCAATAAACATTGCAGTGTAAAAAAAAAATTCAAGTGAACATTGACATGTATACTGTATCAGTTCTGTAGAGTGGCACCCTGTGATAATCCATCCAAAATGTCAGTCTATCATGCCACATTTTGGTAGATTTACAATACCTGTTACGCTGTAGTCAGTGTCTTAGCTAGGATTGGAAATCAGCATATTTTGAGGAAATTTGCTTGTCAAAATTTTCCAGCTTTCCCATTTTAAAATTCAGAAAAGATGCTTGTCATTTTAACTATTTTTAGAAATCTGCCTGTTGAAAATGACAGGTGGATGGATCTGACTCTCTAGCTAAGACTATGCCCGTAGTTGCCTACAAAATACAAATGATAGGCCTACAATAAATTTGCCTTTATCAAAGAATCTAGGAGTATAGACTACAGACATTCTTATTCAAATAAGATCTATTGTAAAACCTGTATATTAAATATCTGATTTATGCAACATTTAAACATTGTATTATTTCTACGGTATATTTTATGTGTTATCTGTATGTTTTGTTTGAATCCCTGTTGCACAAGTGTTTGATTAAAGCTCAGAGAGTAGGGACATTTACAATGTTGTAAATAAATGAAGATCCGGCATCTTTTTAATATACACACTTGAGGAGGGACATTTTAACCTAACCTGGATTTCTGGCATTTTTATTGTCTTCTGATTCAATGCTACCTGAGTTTTTATACTGTGAATTACCCCTCCTGCCCCGCCCCCTACCCTCTTCAATACAGGTAGATCTTTTGCACCGGTACACAGGCCTGTGCTGTTGGGGAGAATGGATAAAATGGGGTTTCCCCATGGTTATGCAAACTTAATTTAGGGGGACCGATTTTTAGGTTTCCCAAATAAATTATTTGCAGTCTTTTGGATTTTGCCACTGATTTTGCCAAATTTTGTCATCCCATTATCAATGAAGATTGTATTTTAAAATAATTTTGGTTTATTTTTCACAAAGGCACATTTATGTATTTAAAAAATCAGCAAACCAGGGGATACATGTAGGTTATCTCACAAAATTTTAGAGGACCGATTTTTAGGTTATGCCAAAAAAGATTACAGCACAGGCCTGGTACACCACTCCTCTCTGTATGTAACAGTGAAATCAAGAGTATGGTGTCCAAAATGGTCATTTTGTTTAACTTTTTAAGTTACTGGGTGTCCAACTTGTACAGTTTCCCTATCTCAAACAGGGCGTCCAAATGAGGCAATTGTTCAATTCAAGGTGTCCAATGCATGGGTGGACACCCTTCTGTCTAAGCTCTTGGTTCTGTGTCCGGCTGGGTGCTGTCAGATTTAAGCTGATCTTTAGAGGCATCTTTGTGACCCATGTCTTGTCTTTTGTCTTACAAGATATTGAGAAGCTGCAAGGAGTCTCTAAACTGCTCAATATAAACTATGATTATGCATGTATACCTGTACATGTATATAATGCGACTCCCGGTGGAGGCCAGCAAATATTTCTCTCTTCATTTAGTCAAAATATATAATGATATACACATATATATAAGTATCCCAAAGGTCCCGAGTTCGAATCCTGGTGGAGGCAAGCAAATTTTTCTCTCTTCATTTATTCAAAATATATATAAGTATCAATGATGCTGCCAAAATTGGTCACCATAAGGATCTTTCCTATATTTTATTTTTTATTAAAATTCTGCGATTGTAAAGCAGATATGTCAGATCTAGGTTTTGACCAAAAATAAATTTCTACAGTAAGTTTTTTAAAATTTTTAGTCAGTCATGTTAATTACCTGTGGAATATTGTGGCACAATAAATCACACAATGTGTATGGGTTGTATGGGTTTTATCCCACCTGCAAATTGACCAATCAGAGGCAACAAATTTGGTTGAAGGATAATATTAATGATGTTATGATTTACCCTGATATTTTCCCACCTCGGTGATGGAGTATAATCTCTTGAATGCGACACATGAGTGTCTCACACGTTTTTGACCAAATTTCTCCCTTTTGATTTAAGAAGCCTCTGACAGTTTGTTTGGAGCATTAATACGAAACAAAACACTTAACATTTTATGGTTGTGCTGGTGTAAATTACTGTTGAAATGCACCGCCTCTATTTGAGTGAAGTACAATTAAGAATGGTTTAAAGCACCCTGAGATTTCACCCAGTAATTATTGTAGATGTACAAGTTTTTCCAGGACTAGTATTCTTTATAGCATGCTGGAAGGTAACAGTTAGAAAACAACTCCTCGTGGCCGGATAATTATTTCGTGACAAATTCCATAGACTCTACTCAAGTCTCTTATTTGTTGACTTTTAAAGAACCAGGTGATTTGTCAAGGTGTTATTCAATCAGCTCTCAAGAAACCCCCAAGTGGGTAGTTGAGTCAATATTTACTGGGATTATAAGGTAATCTTCAGTTTGTCTAGACCTTTGATCTATCAGGTGTTTTATTGTCGGGTAAATGCTGTAAAGTTTTAAATAGATTTTAGCAAATATAAATAAACTGTCCAAAGAATTAGCAGATGAAGGTCCACTCCACAAGGTGACCAAATATAAATGCACTGATTTTAATACTAAAAGAATTTGTTATCAGGCAAAATACTGAAGTTGATCAATGGACTATCTGACCAATGGGCTGAGAGAAACTGGTAAAACATATTGATATAACTGTACAAACTGAGTTTCCTTGTACACCTTTTTGTGCAAGAATGAATTAAAAAACAAGTACTCTTTGTCAGAATTTCTGCCATTTCAAGTGATTCAATTTTGGTATAACACCAATCTAATTAAAATCAGATCTCAAAAACGCTCCCCGTGTTTTGTTTGTTGCTATATTGAGATCTGACGCTATCACCCCACCTACAATGTCGATTGGTTTCTTAAATTGACCAATCACAGAGCTGCTTCTCAATTCTGGTTTGTTAAAGCCGAAGATTTTCGCTGAGTAACCGGAGTTTCCTGACAGCGTATTTTTACATGACCAACGGATATATGCATGCAGAAGAATCAACAAACACCATTCAAATAATAAACTTTGAGTGGAATTGCATCTTCCCCCGTTTATATGGGACTTACAGCACCAACACAAAAGAAAATCGGACAATTTCTGCTTGTTTGGGCTGAATTTGATGTTTACCATGGCCCCGTGACGGTGTTATCTATTCGTGAAACCCAGTAAGCTTGACCTAATTGAACAACATACGTAGAGCGATTGCCTTAGATCTCAATATCGCGACAAACAAAACACGGGGAGAGTGTTTGAGATCTGATTTTAATTAGATTGGTATAACACAAGCCTCCAGTCATATCAGAGAGAATTATGACTAATAAATGATTCCCAAGATTTGTCATTTTTTGTAAAAATATACCTAGATATATCGTCATTGCACTTTCCTATGTTACAGTAGTAAGAGTTGTCACAGAGTTGAAACAAAATTGACTCATATATTTTGGTGACTTTTAATTTAGCTAAACATTATTAATTAGTTTCCTGAATTAGTTTGCCAGGTATAATTTCAGGTAGTGTTAAGTTGACTAAATGAAATATACTTTAGTATACTTTATTTACCTGAGGTGTGAGCTGTAAAGCTAATAAAGAGTATGGGTTGGGACGGACCTCAATATGTATGCGTGGATGCTTGGTCATAAGGGCTTAGACCAAGGGGTGTCCACATGTCCTTTGGACACCCTGAATTGAACAATTGCCTCATTTGGACACCCTGTTTTAAGAAACATTAACATGCAGGAGAATGGACACCTACATGTAGTTACTTAAAAAATGAAACAAAATTACTACATGTATTTTGGACACCATACTTCTGATACCCAGGATACCAAAATCTTGTTTTAACTGGACCAGACGAATAGAATCAGCTGAATAATCAGACCATTTGTGAAAACATAAATGTATTATTTCATCGTCTTTGTTTGTTGGGCCCGCGGCTGTTGTTTTGTGGTTAGCGAGTGCGCTTACTTATCCTATACTGCGATTTAAAGTTCGCAGGATCGGGTCCCTCTGTCGATCCTCAAGTATATGAGTGAGTCGCAGTGGTGGTTTTTACAACGTTTTCCACTGTAATTAGGCAAGTAACAGTGTGAAGTGGACAATCCGTCTTATAAGTGAAATGCCCTTGAGTATGGTGTTAAACCCCAATCAAACAAACAAACAAACACAATCTTTGTTGCTATTGATGGACCTAGAGGGTGGTAATTATCCAGGACCCATTTGGCTGCTAATCAAGTTTTTGTCAGTGAGAGGAACAGAAGGGCAGTGTAAAACTCCAATCAAATAAACTGTTATTTAACTGGGCAGTTTTCAAAATAATTAATATCACCCACAATGGTTAACTGCCTTACTGTTTTTGTTTTGTGATGAAAACACTGTATGATATTGGCAAGGATGGGAATCAAACACAGATTGTTTGCGTGATAGTGCTGTGTGCTAACCATTAAGCCACATGAATAACATATTAGAAACTATTGTATAACAGCAGTGAAATATGGCTTATTCTTCAAGAACTAGAAGTACATGTAAATGTAATCATACCTGCATGTTCTTAATACAAATGATAATTTATTACACAAGACAAAGTACCTGTCAAAACTCTAATAAAATTCCTGCTAGGCATGATCAACCCTGTATCACAGTATAGTGTTCTGCCAATAACCTATGACACTTGTGTGTATATTAATAGGTCTTAAGTTAAATCTGTTTTAGTCTGACTGTTACAGAAATCGTTTTCCAAGACAATTAACTTTTCTTGTTTAAATGATACTCATTCCATATAACTATATGTGCTCAATGAGTTTTATGACCATAGAAATGTTTGCTTCAATAAGCATTTAGAGACCAAATAAACGGTCCAAAGACACTCTTTACTGTGGCGTGGAAATCGGTTAAGGAGTACTCTGGTTCAAATTACACAAAATATTCCTTGCTGCTCATAAAGGCTGTGTTTGTGACAATCACTGGCCTGGAAAATCTTAACTGTTCTTCTATTGTAAAGCACTGGCTATTTTATTGTGAAAAGTACTGATATTTATTTTGGCCACTCGGTCCAATGGACAGGTGCAAAACTCAATAATGGGTTCAATGAGTTAGGATCCACACAAATTACAAACAAACATTATTAATATCATTGGAGTAACCTGCTCTGGTACGAATTAAATGTACATTGTATTACATAAATACACTTCATCACTAAAGTGCAGGTCATGTGTGTGTTACAATAACATGCTCTCTCAAAAACTAGACATTACTGGATTATATTACTCAATTGCTTACATGTACATATTATATATTTTTTCTATAGAATAAGAAGTTACTTGATTGCTTGTCACACCTTCATGAGATGGCCCGCCACACCTTCACTAATTTGCCTGTCACACTTACACTAGTTAGCTTGTCATACCTTCCCTAGCTGGTCTGCCATGCATCCACCAGTTGGCCTGTCACACATTCACTATTTGGTCTGTCACACATTCTCTAGCTGGCCCATCACACATTCACTATTTGGCCTGTCGCCTTAACTAGTTGGCCTGTCACACCTTCATTAGTTGGCCTGTCACACATTCACTAGTTGACCTTGACTAGTTGGCCTATCACACATTCACTTGTTGGTTTGTCACACCTTACAACTTAGCCTGCAACACCTTCACAACTTGACCAGTCACACATCCACTAATTGGCCTGTCACATCTTCACTTGTTCATGTAGGTTTGTCACAACTTACAACTTAGCCTGTTACACCTTCACTAGTTAGGCTGTCACGTCTCCACTCGTTCTTTACATCACCTGTTTACTTGTTGGTCAGCACACCTTTAATCCTTGGCCTTGCTCACCTTCAAATGAGTAAAATACAAAATGTAGCCGGTACTTACAGTTTACAAATTTTTGTCTAACAAAATGGCTTGATAATTTCTGTTTTATTACACCTTTAATCTGTCCATGTTTCAGAACAAATCTGACATTTTTAATTAGGTTCTTAATGTTTCACCTTCACTAGTAACAACAACAACAACGAATCAAGCTCACTGAAAGTGCCTGTACAGTTTAATTTTCATCAGTAAGCTCATTTGTAGTTTTGGTTTTCATATTTGTTTGACTTCCATTTTCTTCTTGGTTGGAGGGAGTTTCCTGTTGCCCTGGTGCTTTCAGAGCTTTAGAGAAACAGGAAGCCGCTATATTTGTGATTTCTTTGTATAGTCCTCAGGCTGTGAGTGTCCTGTAGTGTTCCTGCGATGTTTTTGTTTGTTGCCAGTCGTGTCGAGGGTGGTTTCCTTCACCCATTGGGCTGGCACACCATGATGTGAGTCAAATAATATTAAGTATGACATTAAACCCCAATCAAACAAACAAACAATCTTCTTTTCATAAATTTGTTATGTGTTTACTGTAGCTTAATTTATATGTCTAAAATTTTATCACGCTCAGGCTGTCACAAGGACGTGTACGTAGCTTAATTAATATATATTAACAGTTGATTTTGAAGAGCTGAATTTATGCTCAAATGGATTAGGCATTATACGATGAATGGATTAAAGATGTATCTAAGGAACCCCTGGGATTAACAAAGTTTAATAGTCTTAATTTAAATCTGTCTTTTTATATACCCTCTTGTTTTGCCTTTATACATCTACATGTACATGTGCTAAAGTAACTGTGCACACACAAACGTTGGATTAACCATATATTCTGAAATTAATCCTTTAATCTGATAATCTTTCCAAATATAGGCTGACTGGGTAATTTTTGGCTATTGAATGAACAGATTAGATTTGGTTGTGATACATGTAATGGGTCCTTACAGATATAGTTAGTTACTGAACTGTACTCACTGAACATGTTTAATACATATCCAGTTTTATATTCCTGCTTTGAAATCTGATGTGTAACCAATTCTAGTTCAGGTTTTGGAGTGGAATCTTATCAAAGTTTTTTCTATTCGCACAGAAGTGTTGCTGTGTCATTAACAGAACTAATTGAGAGTTGAGGACACATTTTGAGAGAGCATTGCTATAATTGTGACAGCTACCTGTATGCCACAGTTACACATGGTCTGTACTTAGTTACAAGTGCGATCAACAACAACAACAACTGCCCTCAACACTTGGTACATGTAACACAATTTGTTAAGGTTTTGCAGTCATGTTAACTGCCACTTGTGATTCAAAGAACATTGATTAATTGTGTAGTGGTTATTAATGGCTATGGATTCCTAATCCGCTGTTACAGAATGCACTCTGTCAGTAGAGTGTTATAAGTTTCCACAAACTTGATGATTTCCAACAGTAGATTGTGAAGATATTTGTGTTAAATTTTTTATATTTTCTCTGAACAATTATATCTGAAGATATGAAGGGCGATTCGAAACGGAGTCGAAAGGTTGGTCATTTTATATTCATTCTAAGGTGTTCAATATGTTTGTGATCGCTTCCTGTGTCTATGACATTTATGTACACTATGGACTGATAACCCCAAAAATGCTATGGCAATTCATAAACCACATTTATGAACAGTATTTATTTTATTCCAAATTCTTCTACCCTTCTAGTTAAAGCCAGTATATTTGAAGAACAGTCATGTTGTGGTTACTTCACATTGAGGAGCATTCCTTTCAAAGCAGAGCAAGACTATTTACATCTGAAAATCAAAAATATATTTTATCATTCATATTTACAGGGGTTCATAGAAATACAGTTTAACTACACTAAATGGAGAACTCAATTTGAGATATCATTTTAACGCATCACTTTTCAAAAACTCAATTCAGACTACATTTTTAATGTTTAAGTATGATAAAAATAAATATAAAATTCCATATTACTCTAAAAAAATGATTTTTTTTTAGTAAAAAAATCAATATTTGGCTGTTTATAAACCCTGATTTAATAGTTGTATTTATTGGTCTTCTATAGCTGAAAAGAAGGTCCTTGGGGTCCAGTCCACAATAACTCACACATTTCACGTGGGAACTTCAACAAGGGCACATCGAACAACTTCTCTATTCTCAAGGGAACAAAGGCACATGACATAACTTCTCTATTCTCAAAACAAAGGCACATGACACAAGATTTCTCTGTAACAAGATTATGATGATTTCTCCTAGGTAAACTGTCAAATTTCTTCCAAACACAGCACATAAAATTGCAAATTCCAAATTCTACATGCCCTTTTGCTAAGTTCGTTCAAGAGTAGCAATGCTGTCTTTACTTAGCTCTGAAGGAAAATTAACTTTCCAACATTATGGAAATGCTTAACATTCTGGTTGTTCTAGTGTCAATTATTGTTGAAATACATCGCTGTCATATAAGTGAAATACCCTTAAGTATGGCATAAAACACCAATCAATCAATCGATCAAAATTCTATATAAAACCCATACATTATTTTAAAATTTCTTCCGAAGACGAGTGATTTCACTCGAACTAGGTTTATACGGTTGCATGATTTTCCAGGGGTGATGAACAATTTGTACACACCACACATCATAGCTGAAGGTGGCGTTAAACACAAATCAATCTATCAATCAATCCAGGGGCTGTGAGGATGTGTGTGGATGAACTTGTTGATGATTCAGGATTCTTGTTACATGTACATGTACATCTACACACAAAAAAAACCACCACATTCAATTCATTGACATGTAACTCTGAAAAATTGATTGATTCGAAAAGGATCACATCAAAATATTAAAATAAAATGAAATAAGTGTTTCCAAAGTAGCAGCAAATCTCCTGTTTGTAGGTACATGTAGCTCTGCTGTCTAAAACACTTGGTCAGTTCCCTTGTTGAGTTGTTTAGTTAATTGTTGATGATTGATAGGATATTGATTATCAATAAATGACATAGTGACCTGGTTGGGTGAAGCGGTCACACATCTATCATTATGACCATTAACTCAGCTATCAAGTATTATTGAAATCTCCTGAGATATGTTTCAGATCGACTGTAATTTTTCTGATAATACTTTAATAGCATTGGGTATTTTTAGAGCTTGTGCAACATATTTATCCCGGAGCGATATAATGTGTAGTGATCTTCTCCATCTAAATTATCAGGGTTTACACATTGGGCTCGCCTCTGGCTATTAACTATTTTTATGCTGACAACTATGGATGAATATTAATTTTCCAACAGAGCATTTGTAAACCTACATGTACTTCGATGTACCTTCTATGGAATCGAGTCCGTCTGGTGACCATCAGATATATGAGGGAGTTACATGATGTGGCTCCGTCAATCGCGGGGGTGGGGTTTTTACGAGGTTTCCTCCTTAACACTTGTGTTATAATGGTTGTGTTCTGACTCTCTTTGGAAGTACCTGTAAGTACATGTACACTGCCAGATATGAATGAAATACCATTAAGCACGGCATTAACTACCAATCAATCAATCAATCAATCAATCAATCAATTAATCTTCTAGGATTCTCAACGATGATACTCTAAATCACCTCCAATTTCGTCCATAATATGGCTACTTTAAAAGTTAATTTAAGGAGTTAGATATGGTTCCTGGAAGACAGATTAAACATTTTTCGGTTAGAAAACATCAGGATTTCTCGGAAAACATAAATTTGTTTCCCAGGAAGTCAGTACCATATCTAAGTCCTTAAAATA
>JAQQZZ010133391.1:0-13640 GCA_030265115.1 Mopalia vespertina | reverse complement strand
CTCCCACAGGTCTTGTGCATGTAGTAGCAGGGGTTTAGCCAAAAATGTTTGTTAGGGTGTCTGAAAGGCTGGGGGGGTTAGGGGGCCATCGCTTGAGGTCCCCTTTTTTGTAGGCCGGGTTCCAAGGGCCACAGGCCCTGGAAATTCATTAAACCTAGATTGCTGGATACAAATTGTAGCCATATTTTGCGCTAGAATCAAAAACTTTTCAGGAGGCATTTTAAATTACATCACCAACTGAGATCAACTTAAAATATGTGTACTTTAATCCAAGATAAGAACACTTTTGTGTTCATTGAAAGCATTTAACTTTATTACTGTTTTCACACCTGTTACTTGCAGGTCATCGCAAGAATTCTAGACAGAATCAAAGCTTGCAAACACAAAAGCCAAGCTGTTGTTGGTTGGCCCCATACCATGCATTACATGTATATTTTATTGGATTAAAGACAACCTGCTGTGTTGAACTGTTTCAATGCAGTGGAGTTCATCTCAAAGGCTGTCATACCGGACACACAGGGAGATGGGAACCATCCAGGGTTTTGTGAAATCGTCTACTCTTTCCCAAATTAATAGTGAATAAAAATTATCATACAATAGGCAAAATACTGGACAAAAATAAATTTTATGGACAGGACAGTATGTTTTTTGGTGAGGTAAGAGGCCATATGGATTCAATATTATTTGTTATTCATAGGAAGGCCTTATTTATGAAAGTTTGGTACGGCTCTACGTTGTATCTCTATTCATTGTCTATACATATTCGCATCTATGACAAACCTGTGGCCTGCTTTCATGTAACCGATTTTTCGTTCTGCCCATTTTGATTTTGCATATTAAACCGATATGGGAATGATCGGTTTGATCTCAAATTTTTTAGATGAGTAAATAATGTTAAACATCCATATATTTGTACGATATGTGTGGTAATCTCCACGCTGTAGTTATTTTCTGCCAATGCAATACTTTATGCATATAATGGAGGACAATTCTTCAAGTTCACAGAACATGGAGAATGTATAACAACAGCCAGCCAATCATCTCAAAGAATATGTTATGTAAATGATACAATAATAATAATAATAAATAGCATTTGTATAGCGCAGTTCTTCAATAAATGAACTCAATGCGCATATGGGTAGGATAATACAGTTCTAGGTAAAAAGTAGTAACCTTACACATAAAAAGTATGTCCAAAGCACACAAAGGAAAGTTCTACAGAAAGGCTTGGTTGAAAAAGTACGTCTTTAAATGAGATTTAAACTGGGGTAGACTGGGCACACTTATAACTGGGGATTAAAGTTGTACTCGACTTATTTCTCTCTGTCACATGTCTTGTTTACCACACCTAGTACTAGTACATGTAGCCAAGTAAAAACTTCCCAAAGTCACCAACAACAATGGAATAATACCAAAGAACTGCAGGCCACAAAACATACAATCACTCCTGGAAAATCATGCTGCCATACCCTTGTTCCACATTTTAAATGGTGTTTCACATCATGCTATAAAAGGGTATTTCACTTTTACATATTGGCGCTGGTACATGTATATTCCAACAATAATTGGCACTAGCACAACCAAGATGTGAAGCCTTTTCATAATGTTGGAAAGGTAATCTTCCTCCATTGCTAGATACATGTAAGACAGCATTGCTGCTCCCTAATCAAACTGCCCCATAGCCAGAGGGCCAGTAGACATTTAGAAAATAATGTATATGCCTTATGTAGAACTTTGAGATAAACTTGTAATCTTACATAATTTAGTGTTTACAGACATTTTTATATGCAGGAATGTGTTAAAAAACACGATTATATATGCAAATGTTCCTCCAGTGCTAAGTATCATTATGCTTAACAGTTAGAAACATACTGTCATTAGTCTTAGTGACCTACCTCTGGGCATATCAAATGCCAACTAACCAGCCAGGGAAAATAAACATCTTTATTTTAAAACAACTGACAACATGATGAGTTAGTTCTTTAACACAATAAACAGGTGGAAACAAAAGATACCATGGAAAACAGAGTCCGCATCTCTTGTCAAGGGTTTACCCTGACCTGATTTAATTTATATAGAAAATGTCCAAAATTTCAGCCAGTAAGAATTATGTACATGTATAGCCATGGACAGGGCTCTGTTGATATATGAAAGATGAACATCTCTGCTAAACACTGAAATGCACACTACAAAAGGCAGGCGTAGTAAAAACAGACATCCTCACACACATGTCCTATGAAACAGACAAGCATATTTAAGAAGAATGTTTGTTGTGGACTTTCTGCGGACTTGCAAGTCAATCTCCATGGTTACAGCAGATACAGCAAGTTTGACGAAGACATCGGGAAGGATAAACTTGACAAAAAATGCCGCACCCTGGTCTGAATAACGTTTAGCCCTAATGAACCCCTTAAAGGACACAGGTACCACAGGTGTAGATGTTTATTCCATGGTAATTTTATCAACAGCTCTGCTGAAATTAATGGGAACACAATAATCTAAGTTTACGTGCACAGTTAATGCCACTTTAAGCTAACAAAGACAGGGTTTTAAAGAACTCAAGAAAAATTCAGCATACACAAAATTTTAAATTCTACCAAACAAGTATTGAAAAGTACAATTTACATCCTTGATTTGTTTAATACCCATCCCAGTACTGTCCTTAAGTAACTATGAATATAAAAAAAATTCTACAACTTCACTTTCAAAAATACATAGAGCGTCACAATATGAATATAAAATCTACATAGTCACGCAGACTTCTATTAAAACAAGAGATTAATAATAACTATAAATAACAAATGTACAACGGTGTAGCATTAACACATCTACGCATATCCATATTCTGATTGTATGCCTTCCAACAACACAATACAGACACGCTTCATAGCATGGCACAATGTATAAGCTTACAGCCAGTTTGGCAAGTCAAGTGCTAGATCTACTTGATTGCGTTTTAGAGCAAATGGTACTCTTGAGAGGTTTGCCAGTGTTTGCTGATTAATCGTGTGTAAAAATAATGAATTACGCAGCGTGAGCCGAAAGAGTAAGCGAAACTCTGAGGAGATAAACATCGAAGATCAATCAGCCAAATAGATAACTGTGTGTGCCAATGTTACTACTTTGGGCTGAATTAATTAATACATAATAATTATAGTACATGTACATGTTACGACGTATACTCCCAAAGTGGATTTTCAGTGTATGGTGTTAGCTTTTTCTTGTGATTTTCAGTGTATAGTGTTAGCTTTTTCTTGTGATTTTCAGTGTATGGAGTTAGCTTTTTCTTGTGATTTTCAGTGTATGGAGTTAGCTTTTTCTTATGACTTTCTTGTGACTTTTCCTTATATTTGATTGGGGTTTAATGCCGAACTTAACAGAGGAGTTTCAAGAATGTTTTTTCCAGGTTCCTATCCCGAATTCCACAGACCATAATCAGGGTTCTCCACCCTCTTTCAGCTTGATTTTAACACAAACTCATACATCATTATTAATTTGGGCTTACATGTATATTATTTTGGGTGACTTTACATTTTCCCGAACCAAATTGACTGTAGAATCTCCTCTGCTTAAAGTTATTTCATTCATAAGACTGCATGCCAAATGGTTGAAGGAAACTAGCCTAAACACTACTGGTAACTGACAGCCCAATTGTTGAAGAGAACTACCCTAAACACCATTGGTAATTGACAGCCAAATGGTTGAAGGAAACTACCCTAAACACTACTGGTAACTGACAGCCCAATGGTTGAAGAGAACTACCCTAAACACCATTGGTAACTGACAGCCAAATGGTTGAAGGAAACTACCCTAAACACTACCGGTAACTGACAGCCCAATTGTTAAAGGAAACTACCCTAAACACCACAGGTAATTGACAGCCCAATGGTAAAAGGAAACTACCCTAAACACAACTGGTAGCTGACAGCCCAATGGTTAAAGGAAACTACCCTAAACACCACTGGTAACTGACAGCCTAATGGTTAAAGGAAACTACCCTAAACACCACAGGTAATTGACAGCCCAATGGTAAAAGGAAACTACCCTAAACACCACTGGTAGCTGACAGCCCAATGGTTAAAGGAAACTACCCTAAACACCACTGGTAACTGACAGCCCAATGGTTAAAGGAAACTACCCTAAACAACACTGGTAATTGACAGCCCAATGGTTAAAGAAAACTACCCTAAACACAACTGGCAACTGACAAAGTAAAAAAAAGATCACAAGATGTAAAACATTGTTTGATTGGTGTTTACGCTGTCCTTAAGGGTATGTCACTTATATGACAGCAGTGTATTCCGAAAATAATTGACAGTCACAACCATGATGTTAAGCATTGCCATAATGTTAGAAAGTTAATCTTCCTCCAGTGCTACTGCTAAATGTACATGTAAGTAAAGACAGCATGGCTACTCTTCAAGAAAACTACCCTTAGCCAGAGGGACAGGACCTAATACAAATACACAGATCAGGCACCAAGGCAAAAGAAAGCTCTGTAACAACCCTTCAAGTTTTCCTTCTAGATTTTTTGAGCATTTGAAAAAATCATTTGATAACTATATGTATGTCAAATAGGCAAACTTTTTGTACTGTAGTGATATTAAGGTCAGGAACTCGAGACATTCAGCAGATTTTGTTAAGAAGGAGTCAGTCTTGGTCAAGTTGCACCTCTATAAATCTGCAAACAGGTTAAGTTTGCACACTCCAGTCAGGAAAAAAAATTTAAAAAATTTCTAACAACCACAAAATGTAAGACAGCAAATTTCTCTCTTAATACATACCATGATTACTTTTTAAATTTTGTAACTATAAGCTTATATACCTGATCACGATAACTTATAAAATGAATTGAATTCCCCCAGAAGGATAGCCTTTGGACATGGCCCTAGTACAATCAGTCGTTAACAGAACATTTGTGACGAAAGGACGGATGGACGGACAGACACCGAGTAGCATTTCTAAGTCCCCCCCTAATAAAGTAGTGGTGGACAAAAATGATTGAGTTTCCCCCAAACGGATAGCCTTTGGACACGGCCCTAGTACATGTACAATCAGTCGTTAACAGAACTTACACGGATGATTGAGCTAAATAAATAGATTAAATACATGTATGCACCATTATAATATTATATGTAGCTCACATCACTTTGCACTCAATAACATATCGATTCTTCTGGTTATGATATCTCAGTGTCTACTCAAACCATATAACGTTTATGTGTCAAGTGCAGCCCTGTTAAAACATTCATGACAGATATTAGACAGTGAAACAAAATCTACATGCAATTCATCAGGAATCAAATGATGAGTCAAATTATTAGGAATTATTCTGTTGTAATTTATTGGGTTTTAGAACACGATATGATTTAATGGTTTTAATTTATCAACATCCCTGTGCTAGTGTGAGAACTGTTTAGAAATTGTATAAATATTAAGGTAGATGTATTAAGAGTAAATTAAAGCCAACGTTTGATTGGGGTTTAATACACTACATGTACTTAATGTTATTTCACTCCTATGAAATGGGTGAAGGAAACCGCTAGCAAACTAAACAGACTGGATCGCTCTACATCAGGAAGTGTTTATGTCAAGGCAATTAAAGTGACCAGTTCTTTCATTTAGGAAGTCAGTCTCTGCTGCAAAGTGTTAGCCAGAAATCAAGAAGAGGGTGGTCTCAAATCACCATTTATACATGATTGGAGGGGTCTCATTTTCAATTTCCCTTTCTTTACTAAATTCAATTTGATTGAAACAGGGTGTCTCAAAATGCTACTTGGGTGGGGGGGACACGGAGACACAGCTCTGTCTAACACTATGCTCTGTCGCTTCATTAACATTTTGAAATTGTCCATCACCAAAAAACACACACAAAATAGTCCAGAGGCAAATTGACCAACATCCTGACAGTGAGAGCCTCTGTATCGTGGGGACCATCAATTAGAATTATCACTTCTGATGATGTAAAAATACACAGTGGTTACACACTTTTGATGATTCAATCGTGAAAACAGAAAGAAAATCTAATGGGTTTTATTAATAGCTAATCTGACTCATTCTTATCAGGAAATTGACTGTTTCCTTCTTCCTAAAAATTCAACTTATTACAGTTTTTAAAAACTTGTAATAAATGATATTACATGTATTATGTTATCATAAATTTCTGATAACGCAGCATCACAAAATGTTTCTGTTTTTTTTTTTAAATATAGACAAGACTTACAGAACAACAAAACCTATTTTAAGGCTTTATTAATTGGATGCAGGGAAAGTCTATTTTTTAATTTTAAGCAAATGTAAGCTTATCAGTAAAATTAGAATTAGTAAAGAATTGAGTAAGATTATTCTAAAGTCTAATTAATTTTGTTGTACAGTACTCAATGTGATTCCACTTAATAACATGATTTTCCATTTGTCTGGTTGACTGAAATAAGCTTACAGATGAAATCACCACCTAGGACTTCGTCTTATGCCCAAGGTCAACGTCTGACTCAACAAGGGGGAACTAAAATATGTGAGTGATATTCAATTGTTTGTTTGTTTGATTGGGCTTTAATGTAATACTCAAGAGTATTTCACTGATATGACGATGGATTGTCAACTTCACACTGTTCCTTGCCTAATTACAAGGGAAAACCAGGAGGAAACCTCGTAAAAAAAAAAAAAAACACCCCCGCGATTGCTGGAGCCACACTGTGTGACTCACTCATATACCAGAGGGTCAACGGACGGAGAGTGGTATTTCAAAGGAGAATCAGTAGTCGACTCGTTAACCATTACACCAGTCACAGCCTCTTTTTCAGGAAAAAAAAATGAAATTACAAAAAAAGCCAGATAGTGACAATAAACTATTCTACAGAAGTATAAGTTTAATAACATTTTGACAACTTGAAATGGATTGATGCGTTCTTTCTTGCATCAAGATGAAGTAAAATTACAACAATCAAAAAAATATAACTTTATGATATAACTGAATCGCTGTTTTTGTCTCATTCACTGGCAACCATCCAACCTTGCTCTTCACTTCTTTTTTAAGGCTGTCAGACATCATGGCACAAGACTTTAATAGATTGAACTTTTTTAAGATTCAGTATATATAATTTAAATAAGATTGAGGTCAAATAAACACATTAATATTGCTTTTTAGAAATATATTGCCTAAATTGTGACAGCTTACATAGTAGCTTTTATAGACTGTTGGTTGATTTCTTAAAGCACAAATCCTATTGAATCCAGTATTAGACACACATCAGGGGCAAAATTGAAACTTTGTTGCATCTGAAGGTCTATGGTTTAATTGATATTGAAGATAATGGGGGAGTATCGTCTGTTTGACTGTGATTAAATGCCATTTTCAATGGGTTTTCACTTGACAATGGATTGTCCTTTTTACACCATTCCTTGCTTAAACATGGCAGAAAAGCTAGCAAAAAACCCTTGTATAAACCACCTTCACTGTTTGAAACTATAAGTCTTTCATACAGCAGGCTCCTCGAAAATTAATCTTCCTCCAAAGCTGACAGCATCATACTTCAATCCTACTGACCAGGGCAAGACGGCAGTTCATATCAGAATGTTGTCATATACAAAATTGCTCTCACTTTATCAAAAACATGTGGGTGAGTATAAATAGAGTAAATACTTGACAATGTTGAACCATAAAATACTGCAAACTTCTCAATTTGATAAATGAAGATGTCACTTTAGAAACATTTCCAAGCCATCTTCATGGAAGCACAATCAATAGAAATATTAATAAGAGTCAAGCTCATCAGGATTTTGGACAGTTTTGACAAACGAGGAAACTGAGGTCATATCTCGGAGGAAATTCCACATCGAGAAGATGGCCTAATTAATCAGTTTGACAAGCAGGGATTTGAACACCTAATTGTACCCTCCCTTTGGTAGGAGATCTAATGGTGTAGCTGTCGAAGGGGAATCCATATGCAGATAGATGTACCAAATCTCTCAATCCATATGTGTAGATCAATTGGTTTTCTCTAAGGATTTTCAAACAGTCCTTTGGCTGTACTAGAATACAGGCACTTTTAATATAGATATTTCCAGGGTCTGTATTCATAACGTTACTCAAGTATTTCTTAAAGTTAAGAAAAACTTAGCGAATTTTCAAACATCATTTTAAATACATAAACACCATTTTGCTTAATTTTGTATAATCCTAAATGAAAGATTGTAAGCAAAATTTATAAAATGTCAACTTAATTCAAATTGATACATGTACATGTATGTTTTATAAAACACAAGTCACCCTACAAACCCAGCCTCAGGAAAATCCAAGTCCGCTGATCCTGTGATATCTAACAGTCAATGTGGTGTCACCATGCCAGATAACCAGAATTAGTACTTAGGTTGTCCTCCTTGTTTTTCAACTCCATCAATGTACTGAGTCATCACAAAAGACGAAGAGATCACTGGTGTTTCCTTGAATTCTTAGCCGCTTTTCGTCATTTACTCTTGATGCAAAAGTTGTTGTAATGTAAAAGTGAAACCAAAACATGTTGTCTAATTCTAATTGCTTCACTGCACAGAACAAATGCCCATTGTCAACCTCAGGCAAGTTTACCAGCGAATGAATTCATGAGCTACATAATGTTCATTAAGTTTTTATAATGAGCAGCAGAGCAATTGAAAACTTCCATCAGTCTGGGATTTGAATTTGATTGGAGGAGATTGCAAACCTAGCAAGCTGGTTCCAAATTGTAGGGTAGCAAAATCTTGTTCAAATTTGAAGGAAAACAATAACTGCCGAACTACTACTTTATAACAAACCAAAAATAATAAAATTGAACATTCTACCTCAATTTATCAGTAAGTTTACATCTTAAATAATAATTTTTTTAACGTATTTTCTGTTGATGCATCTTGCAGCATGGGATAAATAAAAACCTCAAAAGTGACACAAACAAGCATTGTATGAAAGTTAAGTGACACTATTATTTTGTCAGGATGAAACACATGTATTTGGATATTTAGAATAGCCTAATGGATCGATTCTCGCCAGTACACAACCAAGTTTTCTACAGAGAGAAAACCAAGCCTTTGTTTTCTATCTGAGAGTATTTGAGTGGCCAGTATTAAAGCTCACAGAATTAGAGGGGTTGTCTTAGCACAGGTTATGTACTGCTAATGCACGATTGGACAATTTCCGCAGTAGATTTATATGAAACCAAGCCTTTGTTTTCTATATGAAGATTTCAGAATGGAGAGATAAAGCCAGAGAATTAGAGGGGCTGCTTCACCACAGTTGAATGCACGCTCAGAGTTAAGCTGGGTGCCTATGCCTCGCCTACCCAAAAGGGATAGGGGTTTAGCAGCCTGGCTTCAAAACGGAAATCTAGCTTACAGCCTGGACAATTATTTGACCTTAATGAGAGAGTCAGTAAGTTTAGCTTGGGGCTTCACAAACAAAACATCAGGATCCATGTATATACTTTAGATAATGCAGATGTATTATAAACGAAAACAGGTTGCAGACATGCCTAATGTTATAGAATCGTGGTTATAATGCAAACTTATGTTAGGAGAATCAATTTATAGGTTTTCCAAATTGTTTACATCTCAATTTGCATTTTGCTACTGATTTTGACCAATTTTATCAATCTGATCATCAGTAAAGCTTGTCATATTTATAAAGCAATTTTGCCGTATTTTCATAAATGCACATTCATATATTTAAAAATCAGCTAAGCAGCAGCAACTGCATCTCACAAAATTTTAGAGGGCCGCTTTTAAGGTTCTGCCATTACACCACAGGTCTGTAAGTTGGTATATATCTGACTGATTTTTCATTGATTGATAATTTTTTGTAATTGAATAACTTTTGTTGACTGATTTACAAATTTGTGCTCTTGCACCAGTAAAAATTAATTCAACGCTTGTTTGATCTTGTTTAACAGACACCAGACATATATGAGGAGTTTGTTTGATTGATTGGTGTTTTACGCCGTGCTTAAGGGTATTTCACTTATATGACGGCGGTGTATTCCATCAATAATTGACAAAAGCACAACCAAGATGTGAAGTGTTTCCATAATGTTGGAACGGTAAGTTTCTTCCTGTGCAAAGTAAAGACAGCATTGCTACTCTTCAAACAAACTGTTCTTAGTCCGAGGGCTTTGAGGAGTTTGAAGACTTTGTAATGTGAGTATTCTTTGAATTTCAAACAGTCGACAGTAAACTTGTCTGAGGTTGACAAGGAGCAATTTACATCTGTGCAGTAAATCAATTGGAAATACATGTAGATAACATATTTTTGTTTAACTTTACAACAACTTTGTATCAAGAGTAAATGAGGAAAAGAGGCTTAGAATTCAAGGACACATCACCATGTCGTTTCGATGAGGCAGTATGTTGAGTTGAAGAACGTACTGAGTTAAGTGTTGGCAAGGGCTTAGGCAAAGGGGTGTTCACCCGTCCTTTGGACACCCTGAATTGAACAATTGCCTCATTTGGACACCCTGTTAAACGCAACTTTAACATGCAGGAGATAGGGAAACTGTAAAAATTGGACACCCAGTTACTTAAAAAGTTAAGCAAAATGTCCATTTTGGACACCCTCCTTTTCATTTCTGGCCAAACCCCTGAGTGTTGGTACATGTAGATGTTACCTGTACCTGTCAGATTGGAAATATTTAATACCTAGTTAGGTGTACTTATACCAGGCATTTAATAAGCTTTTAAATAAAATGAAATTGGTCATGAGATGAGAGCACCTTTGTGTTCTGTACCTTGTCAGATGAAAGTACTTACGACCAATCAAGTCACCAATCAAAGTCACAGTTAGTGTAGCAAATAAAAGTGAGTATGAATGTTTTCAGACAAAATTAACAAAAAATTATTTTTATTTGAAAATGAATTACTAGAATTACTGGGTCTCATTAAATAAACTTTGAAATAAAACCAAACTGGTCAGACACCTTGTCTCATACATGTAGATAATGTTTATTTTTGGTATCATTAAATAAACTTTGAAATATGAAAATGGTTACAAACTTTGTCTCATAATTAATGTTTATTTTGTAAATGTCTTACACTGGGCTTGCATTTAATAAACTTTGAAATAAAACGAAAGTGGTCAGACCCCTTGTCAAAAAATATTTTTATCTGAACGACATGCCTGACTACATGTTGTATGATCAACAGACTCTAGGTTCATCTGGGGAGACAATGGACATCTGTCTGCCAGTCATTGCTGATATATCCTTCATACAGCTCTCATAATCAATGTATTAATTAACAATACCGTTATACTTGAAACCGACAGACTGCATGGCGAAATAAAGTTACTGAAACCTGTATATATAATTACTACTCTCATCTCATGATCTGTGTGGGTATTATACCAGCCTGCCAAATTTCATTACTATACTGATCAGATATTTAATTGCATTTTAACATGCTTTTTTTATTTTGATGCAAGTGCTGTGTAGCCTGAAGCCGTATCTGTGCAGCACGGGACAGTTGGATGTATCAGTTTATTGAAAGGCGCATGCATGTACCATGTTTAACTAATTACAAGTCAAGTGCAATATTCTGCATCTACCCATTGCTTAAACGTCAACTGGCATGGCCAGTCCATGTGTCGAACTATCAGATGTTTGTTACATTTTATGTTATTCCCTTGTTTACAATTTTTTACAGGGGCTTTATAGCCAGAAATCAATAGTCTATCATACTTTACAAAGGGCATTTTACTTCACCTATTTATTTACATTTCTTGAGAACTTAATTTCTGTTACATGTAGTTTGTTTGATTGGAGTTTGACTTAGTATTCCAGCTCACTACTTGTAAGTACGATAACTTAGGTTAGCATTGCAGTTTATGAAGGAAAACCTTATAAAATAGACCCCATGATTTCCAGTATCAGAAAAGTTTCCTATTCAGCTTACTTCCTCGCGTTGAAGTGTGGCCTCGAATCTGTGAATGCGGGTCTGTGTTGTTAGGGAGAACGGACCAAATGAGGTTTCCCCATGGTTATGCAAACTTTATTTAGGAGGACCTATTTATAGGTTTCCCAAATTGTTTGCAGTGTTCATCTAAATTTGCATTTTGCTACTGATTTTGACAAATTTTTTTCAATCCGCTCAAATGCATATGTCAGGTTATCTCACAAAAGAGGACCTATTTTAAGGTTTTGCCAGAAAAGATTACAGCATTTTCGGGCCTGGAAGCCGCACTTTAAAATACATGTAGGTTCAGCAGTCCAAAGCAGAACTACATGTAACTGAGGGCAGCCAATTTATTTACAATCGGTGTGTGAAATAAATTGTGAATGCTATATTTAACAGCCATAGAACTTATTGCCTGGGGTAGTCAATTTAGGTTTTCAAGGCAAACCCATACAATGTAGTTATGTGATTATATCCAGACATTTCTGTCCCCTAGCATATAATCGCTTTTGAACTAGAGGTATTTTTATTATAATAACTCCTAATTAGAATAATGCCTGGAGTATTATATTATTACTGGGAATATACACACGGTAACCATATGGTGAGGCAAACTGTCAAAATATTCACAAGGCTTTTTCTTTTCTTAATAAACCGTGAAATTGGTTAAATTCTGATGGTTTAGAAATGCAAACAAAGGCTTAACTAAATGCAAACTTTATTGCGTGTCTAAAGCACTATTAAGCCAGGGCTTCATATACATCCAAATGTTGAGTTTTTTTATTGAGCATATTCTGTTTCTTTAGTTTCATATTGAATTTTTTAATGCACAACTATTTATTTTTATCATACTTAAACATTAGAAATGAAGTCTGAATTGAGTTTTTTTTTATAAATGATGCCTTTAAATGAGGTCTCAAATTGAATTAATTCTCCAGTTTAACTACCCATTTAGGGTATGAACCACAGATACATGTACCGGACTATGAGGAAATGTAAAACATAAATTCATGTATTCAGAAGATAGTATTTTCTGTTGCTTGTCCTGTTATTTTTGCCTTCATGGATTCATAATATACTATTTTCTGTTGCTTTACCGGCTATTTTTGCCTTCATGGATTCAGAATATAGTAATTTCAATATACGTTTTGTGATTTCACTGCTTTCTTATGTCTTGGTAGTTTACACCAATTATGTGTGCAAAATACTCCTAAATAAAAAAGGTGGACAGATCGTAAAGTGCTGATAAACCAGTCGTTAAGTGCTGATAACCAGTCGTTAACTGCTGATAACCAGTCAAGTTTTGGCACATTAAATCGACCACACAAATGGAGAAGAACTCAAAACAAGCAGTGTGAATGTATTTATAAATTGGTCAGACATGTTTTGTAATTTATATGGTATTTTTACTGTCTCTATGGTAAAGCTGTCTGCTCAATGACCTGTGACAATTCTACAGGTCATTAAAGGTGAGTTTGGTTATTTTTGGATTTTCATTCTCTTACTAAAAAGTTAGCATCCATGGACAGATAGAAATTCTTGAAGGCTGATTTCAGTAGGGTATCCAAAGAGTTAAAATGCAAGTCACAAAAATATGCAAAATAAGCTTATTAAATATTTAAAAAGAATATTACATTTGCTGAATACATACATACAGGCCTGTGCTGTTGGGGAGAACGGTCAGAACGGGGTTTCCCCATAGTTATGCAAACTTAATTTAGGAGGACCTA
>JAQQZZ010133380.1:0-13641 GCA_030265115.1 Mopalia vespertina | reverse complement strand
AATAAGGCAAGGAGCAGTGTGAAGTGGACAATCCGTCGTCATATAAGTGAAATACCCTTGACTACGACGTTAAACCCCAATCAAACAAACAAACAAACAAATAAAACTGATAGCTTGTCCGTGTTTAAATACAGATTGTATTATTATTATTATTATGAAACCATCACACGCTGTGTAGGATGACGTAAATGTTAGTGTCAGGGTTCTGGTTAGATTAGGTTAGGTTTAGGGTTAGGTTTATAGTATTACGTTTAGGGTTAGGTTTATAGTAAGGTTTTAAAGTGTTAGGTTTAGGGTTAGTTTTAGCTTTAGGGTTAGTTTTAGTGTTAGGTATAGGGTTAGCTTTAATGTTAGGTTTAATGTTAGGTTAGTGTTAGGTTTAGGTTTAGTGTTAGGGTTAGGTTAAGTGTTAGGTTTAGGGTTAGGTTTGTTAATTAACCCAGGACAAAGAATTCACATTTTTCTTTATTTTCTTTGAACGTTAATTCTCAGTTGAAGAGAAAGTTTACACCATATAATAAGAAACAATAGGTGCTTTATAAAGGAGCTTGCTGACTTTACATAGTTATGGAGAAACAATAATTTCCCAACAGAGCAAAACAACTTCTAATTTTATGTTGGTTTAAACGCGACTTTTTACCTTGAGTATCCTGGTGGAGGCAAGCAAATTTTTCTTTCTTCATTTATTCTATATTCATGTGAATTAAAAATCTGGGGCCGGTTGATCAAAGGGCTTTTAAATTTAATTTATTATTAGATGTTGAAGGTCCATCTCTAATGGCCTAATAGCTATTTGATCTGGTGTAAGCGACTAATCACTTTTCGAGCAACTAATATCAACTGAGATCTTCCACAATATCGCCAAAAAGTTTCAGGAGAAATATGTCTTATGGAAATGTATTTTATACTATAATGTAGACATGATTTCATATTTGATATAAATTAGGGGACAGTCGAGCTTTGTTGTGTAAGATGGATGAGCAGGGAAGGCTTCGCGTATCTGAGCTGTCCACAGATCATACTATAGCTTCAGAAGGAGAACAAATACGCTTGGCATCCCTAGGTCTAGATGTGGATAAACTTGTACAGTTACGGAAGATAGGGAACTCTGACAACACACGCTGTATTGGTGACTATCACGTGAAGGGAGGCTACAAAGATATGGATTTTCTATCGTAAGTTTATCACATACGTGTACAAGTGTATCAAATAAATATATCAACCATTTGTTTTATTTTCATTAACAGCAGCTTTGTAAAAGTTCTGGTCATTTCTATCCGTCGCCGTATTTTTCAAAACAGATTGCCACTCCAGATTAGAATTTTCTGGTCTGAGGAACTGGGTGGATGGCTCTGAAGCACTTACAGATGTATATTCCTCATTACAAACCTTTTTCATACACCTTTGTAAAAAGTTTGATCAACCACTGAAGTCGTGCTATATGTTGTTAGTTTTTTAAGAGTATATGAACTTCAGGTTGCTGAGCCTAGAAATATAAATAGTTCAGAAAATAATTGAAGAGCTCTTTTCCAAAACCATTTAATGCCAAATACAAACAAATCAAGTTACCAATCTGAAACAACCAAGAATGGGTTTGTACCCTATGTGATGTATTCGGTTTTTCACAAAAACAATTTAAATGCCCTTAGATTTGGTAGATAATTGTCTGCATACAATACAAAATCCAATAATAGCACAGCTACAAATGCTGTTTTTATCGAAATAGTGAAATTGGATTTGTTGCATTTTTAAAAAGAGCTCTTCGTTTGTCTCATCTTCAAAATTTATAAGTGTTTGTATTCATGTGTAAATGTGTATTTCAGATCGGCTGTAAGTGATCCTGTTATCGCAGACCCAGCGGTGACTGTAGTTCCATTAGACCAGAGTGTGAGGTTCTTGATCCTAATGTCAGACGGGTTGTACCACGCTCTAGAGGATGCCACAGGGACTGACCGAGTGAATGCGGATGTGGTGTCCATGGTGTCGGCTGAGTTTGCCATGCAGGCTACCCTTAACAGCGTTTCTCAAGCTGTTGTGGATAAAGTAGTGCGACTGCATCATGATACCTTCATGACTGGGTCAACTGAGCAGCAACAGAGGTGTCAGATTCGGGGAGATATCACCCTGCTTGTGAGAAACTTTAACCAAGCCCTACCGAACTCTGTTAACAGCCCTACAGGTGGGGGCAAATACTACCCAGTTTCTGTGCCCTTTTATCAGCCCCGCCCCAATAATATGCCTTCAGTACGAATTCCCACCAGCGGTACTAGTCCATTAACAGTAACAATCCCAGACAGTCCCAATTCCCGGACCCCCACTCCCCAGACACCACAGGCATTAAACGTTGCTAGAACTAACAGAAGCCAGCTCACAAGTGATAGCGGAAGCTCTCAAGCTAGTGGACTATCAGCAAATGCTACACAGACAAACACAAATGCCAGCACAAATTCTACACAGAGCAGTGGTGAATCTCGACTCTTTTCTCGTGGCCAATTTCCATCAAATAAATTAGAGCTGGACTCTGAAGGTAGAGTAGAAGCATATATTGATTTTTCAGACTTTCATAAAGCTATGGAGGTGCTCTCCGTTGAAGACAGGGAGATATTAAATAAAGAACTAGAACCTAAGTCCTCCTATGAAGCAATCTCAGAAGAGGGGGAATCACCAGCTACTGATCAGGAATCTACGGAGTCACCTTTGTCCATAGCATCATAGATCAACACAAACTCCAATTAATTGGCATTTTTGTGGATAAATTGTTGTCCTGTAGTCTATCTTCAAATTTTTTTTTTAAGTCTCCAGTAAACATCCGACATTTTGCTTTAGTAATATTTGCCTGTCAACTTGGTTCTGGCTCAAAGGTTGGCAGGCCTCACTTATTTAAGCCTAATCTGTGACTGTGGTGCCCAATTACGGGTTTGGACATACAGAGTTTGTGGGTCCTGCTTAAACAATCGGGGGGCCCTCAGCTGTGCTTCAGTCGTAAGCTATTCAGACTACAGGTTCTTCTTTGATGTACCACCCAGTCACATGACCAAGTGCTCTTGGCCACCTCTTATGTATGAGGGAGTCAGACAAGGTGGCTCTGGCAGTTTTTTGCCATGGTTTTGACAGGGTTTCTTCCCAGTTTTAGAACATTTTTCTTTTTAAGTAAGCAAGAGTGAGAAAAGGACAATCTATCGTTGTCAGGTGTAATACCCTAGTGAACGACGTTACAACCCGATCAAAGAAACAAACAAAAATGATAAACTGTTTTGTGATGACTTTATATGCAATGAATTTATATGCCATATTATCCACTTGTGTAGCCTACCCCTAAGACGATAGACACACACTACAGAACCAAGCTTGTTATTTATATAAATGAAATGTTGGAGTACTCATTGATATCATTTTAAAATTAACTACGACTCTTTTAAAGGGTAGAAGCTGCCATCCCTGAGGAGCAACTGTAGATGAATGCATATGGAGATAAAATTGCAATTTCTGAACGGAATTTTTATAATGCTTCAATGTGTGTTATTGCCTTTATAAGCATATAAATAGTTCTTGGTAGATCTATGAGCACTTCTCTTGTATAATTATTATAAATGGAACAACAGTTGAGCAGTGCAGTGCTTTAAGTCACCTAGTAACACCTGGATGTTAATGTTTGCTACAAACCACACCTGTGATTCTTTAAGGTCATAGTGTCAGGTACTGTAAGACAATTCCAGAACCAACAACAAATGCTGGGGACAGAATTAAGGCAGGGTTACATTTTTAAGTGTTATACATCTGTGTAATATCACGTTACTGTTAAAGAAGGAATGTTGATGAGAAGTCTTAATTTGGATTAGGTCGGCTTAGTTTCTTACTTTACTCAACCTGCTTTCATCCAAATGTTTGTAGCTTATAAAATTACATATATATATTTTGAACAAACTGACTGTTGTTTGTCTCACATACATTTGTGTTCAGGCTTTAGGTAGACCTGGGTCCTTATCCCAGTAAACACACTAGGTAACTACACCGTTGTATACTAACTTTACTTTGATAGCTTTGAAGAACGTAAATCTACGTTTAAATTTGGTTGTTATTTTGTACCAATTGATACAACATTATTATAGCATTGTCAAAACATGACAGGAAACGTTGTAGTTTAACGTCATAACAACGCAAATGGACTACGTCATGACTTAGTTGTGAATTGGTAGCGTTTTGTACAACGTAATAACAATGTTGTCAAAACGTTACATGATGCAACAAAATTATTACAAACTAGCTATAACGTTTCTGTTTCGTTGCCGTGTGGTTGTATTCTAAGGTTGTGGCAACGTAACTGGAAGTCCACAAAATTCTGTTGAAACAACGTTACACGACCAAAATAAAACGTTGTCCCAACGTTGTTTGGCTTTCTGGGATTCTTTGTCCTTGTGGTTATGCAACTTCTTGCGATAAGATGAGTCCTGATGTGAGACTCCATGGCAGAAGTTCGTGGCACATCAGACTTGGCTGGGGAAGATTGTGGTTATCTCGCTGTATGAAAAATATAATTCTAACACAATCTATTAGGGGAGAATTTTGCCTCTTTTTTGACTATAACGATAGTCATGTGATAGGCTACAACACTATTGCGATAGTATTGGAATGCTGTCAATAAAGCTTACGCGACATTTGTCTGATGCCTAGATCATCTATCGAATACTTTTGGACACATTTGCGATAGTGTTGAGGGTATGATGTTTTTTTAAACCAAGCACGGAGTACGTTTTTTCGAGCCTCAAAATAATCACCAGCCCAATACACTATCAGTTGGTATTTCAGTTTCTCTACAGCACATTTAATTGATTGCAATTCCTGCCACTGTGTATTTTATCCAGGGTCATAAACTGTTCCATTTGACAAATTATGGGTACAACTATGGCAATATACTATTGCATCACCCAAAAAATATCGATAGTTAATTGTTACGATTAATCGATATTTCGAAGTATGTCGACCATTGGGTATATGAATGTGTCCCACGATATAGTTCAGGCAATCGCATGAGTGATTTTTACGATGTTTTCTCCCGGTTTTCCACCGTATTTAGGTAAGGAACCATGCGAAGTGAATAATCCGTCATCATATAAATGAAGTACCCATGAGCCCCAATCAAACAAAAAATAAACCGTATAATTTATTAAGTCCTTGTAGAATTGTACAAAGTTTGTGCCTATGCAGTGCAATGAGACCCAGACACATGTAACAGACTAAGTAATTACTGTCTGGATTATTAACTTTTCTAGTTCAAATGAAATCTGAAACCCTCAACTGAAGCCAAGGTCTAGAATCAGCTCCTGTGCGAAAACACCACAATCCCCATGTAATATTGTCGGGCAGGTCTTGGAAATGTATGAAAACTAGATTCGGTAAAGACCATTACATACCAGATACGGCTCACTTTGTTGGCCAACAAGCGAGAAATGTGTATTATTTGGTAGACATTTTGAACTGTGATTCAGAAAATTTGGTATACCTAAGCTCTTGTAAGAAGCGGCTTACCAAAAATTCCCGTTCGGATTAGAGCCAACAGTCATTTGAGTTCCGTCAGATTACAACTCCTATCCCCAATAGCTGAACATTTGTTTCTTTCTGATCATTCGGTTAAAGATCAATTTCTAATTCTCACCCCTGGAGAGGATACCAATCAGAAATGTTGAGAAAGAGAAGCTTGTTGAATTAAAACTCTTCCCACGTTGTATCCACTGGGTGTAAATTGGAACCAGATAAAAGGTCTTAACAAAGACCATTCCTTTTGTATTCCAATATGACCAACCTCACACCAGGTTTGCTATTATAGACCCTTTATACAAGAAAATCACAATCGTGTACCTAAAATGTTTGCTGCTCTCTCCCAAAGACCCATTATAGCACACAGGAGAAACACAAATCCACTTTGTCTTCTGGTTAAGGCGAAACTTCCGTCTGTGTCAGAAAGGTGGTAACTCATTCTCCGTAGCAATCATATTCATTGGTAAACGTATTTCTTTGAAATACTACTTTGGCGGTTGATCTATTTTAAACCCATGCCAAATATTTTGTTTGCTACATATACGTGTCACATATTTTCTTTACCATGTACATTCTTATAACCTTGTTTCGAGATGTCTGTAGGTTACCCATAACAGCTCGAGATTAAAATTTATTTAGAAACTTGTTTCTGGTAGTTTATCTAGAACATGATATGATTCGCCGTTTTTTAAAAATCGAAATCACAGTTCATGTGTGATCATTTTTGTGTATAAATTGACTTTTGAGGCAAGCTAGATTTTCTTTCTCTACAATAAAAATATATATACTTTTAGTGTGTGTGATAAGATAGCTTTTCAGTCAATCGTGTAGTTCTACTAAGCCAAGAAATGCCATGCAAAGAAATGGTGCTACCAAGCTAGACGTCAATACAATATATCCAGGTAATGTAAAAATTAATTTGAATATTGAAAATAAAATATTCAACAGTTTTATTTACAAAAAAATATCACAGTGTGTGTAATAAATTAATAGACATATATACATATTTTGTACAAAAAAACATCATTTTGATCAGTTTCTCTCAATCAGTTGACCTTAAATTAATACTGCAAGTGTCTTACAATGACCTGAAAAGAGGAGAATTGTACCTAGACAAGTAACAGCAAATGTGTCTAACCAGGTGAGATATTAAACTGCATCACGATTCGTCTGCAAATAGGCCAGACAATTGAGGTTAACTGTATATAATGTGGAAAAGATCGAAAATTGAGTTTCTGAAAATCAACAAATAAAGCAATCCAAAACAAACGTTTTGTTCTCCCTGGGTATTTAACACATCCTCGTTTATTTGTTGTCATTGTCGATTTTCAGGAACTCTATTTCCAATCTTCTCCATACTATAAATAGTTAAGTGTATAAACCTAACGAGAAGAGATGTCTACCGGCTAGATACAGGTGTCTGTGTGTACTGTTTCAATCTGATTAAACTCTCATCTCAATAACTACCCGGTATTGCGATCTCACATATATGTAGATCCGACAAATCCCGTGTCATCGTTTGGTTGGTCTAAGAGGAACAATATTAGAACTGCTACTCGAAACTAGGTAATGACATAAGAATCTTATACAGCTATAACAAGACTGGAACGGGTGAATATACTCGGTTATCTGTTTTCGGACATAACCAATCAAATTCAATTTTATAAACTTTCACATTGGTATGTCTAGATATTTATAACATCACATTAACTGAACGCAAATATACTGTGTTTTAGCTGCAGTCCAATTTAGACAGCAAATGTCTTTTTCCAGGGTGTAAAACAACAATAAAAAATATCGAGGAAGAAAAAAGTATACAATATCAATGGAGTATGTTGACGATGTAAAGATTTGTTTTCCTATCAAATAAGTTATATCACATACATTGTGTGACAAAATAAGATATGTTATAATGATTGACACATTCGCTGGGACATGATAAGTTATAAACATGGCTTTTATAAAATACCTTTGTGAGTTTGAAGGTAAACGTTGAAAAACTTCGAATTGAAAATGAGGTAAACAGAATACATTTCCTTAATTAACAAATGGATTTACCAAATACCCTGAGATACAAAAATAGAAAATTGTAAATAATAGCACCAATACATATATGGCGCATTGGTCACGGTTGTCAATCATCCTTATATATTCAGACACGTAGACCGGGATTTCCGGAAAAGTGACCTTGTCAATTAAACGGACACAGTATATGCATCTACAATCATACCTTGTCACTTCTGATACAATAATAAACATTAATTACTCTTCACCACGTTTAAGTTGATCGGTCTGTTAATGGGCTTGATTCCTTTGTGGCTATTATTGACAGAAATTGGTTGTTGTTGGCCAATTACTTCTCGGACACAATTTCCGACCCACTCTTGTAGATGATTGACTCTAAATTACACCAGCAATTTGCCAATCGATAACCCGTATAATTAATTTTTTCAAAAAGTGTGTTTCAATTTTGAGGGTTGTTAGTCCGTATTCATGAATAATTGTAAGGAAAAGTTACAAACAAACCGATTACAACCATAGTAGAAAAAGTGATTATTTCAATTCACATTTTGATGCAATTCCCTTACACTGAAAGCTATTGTTTACTTTCTACATATTGTTATAGCTCTAGAGATAAAAAAAAAAAAATTAAAAAAAATAAGCTGACGCTTCCACCGGAAGGGGTGGTAGGAGGGTGGGGAAGTAAATTTAATTTTATTGAGCGTTTAAAATAAATACCGTTGAGTTATACGTTAAACAATTGCTGTCTCACTGATTGGCAGCATGTAGATGTCTCACTGGTTGGCAGCAGGTACATGTCGTGTGAGTAATGTCAGCACTGTTGTCAACTGTTGTTGCATTTCATTGAGTCGATAGTTCACCATATCTGATGTTTCTTTCTCGCTGCCGTTGTGTCTGAAATACGCATTAAACATATTTAGTTTAACTAATGATCATGAATGTAGAAACGGGTATGTCATTGAAGACCAGCGAAATACGCAACCGTGGCTCGATTAGACAGAGTTTATTTTGTTTCAACAAAGGTTCTGGATTTCTCGTACAGTTATGTAGTATAATAAACTCTGCATGGCAAATAACACAAATCTGTCAGAAGACCTGGGATCGTATTCATCAAGCTACTTTTGTATTTCTTAAAGTTAGAAAAGAATAATTTTAAATGCATATACACAATTTTGCTGAACTTTTTTTTTTATCCTAAATGAAAATTGTTAGCGAAATTTATAAAATGTTAACTTAATTATTTCATATTTAACCTTTTTCAATAGTTAATGATAAGCTGTAATGTGGTTAAATATTGCTTAACTTTAAGAAATACTTAAGTAGTTTTACGGGTCCTGGACTTGTCCATGTTTAGCGGATAGAGCGATATCTCCAGTTTGTCACGAGTGTAGGTGGCCGCCAGGCCGGTGTAAATTTATTATACAAAATAGTTATATCTTTATGGTACACAAATAAATTATACCACGCCCAATGTTGGAATTGATTAAAAAAACAAGGCATATCAAGATATGTATTCAATCACTCAACGGAAAGGTCGACTTTGAATTTGCAAACAGAGAGCAGGCACATAATAAAATGCTTGCTTTAACTAATACGGCACTATGTGTATAAACACAATACCTGGACTTCTACTGAATTAATTTACTTTAACTTACCTGTCATATTTATTTGGATCTCCCTGAACGAGGTCTCCTAGTTGATTTGGATCCTGGACCTTGATCTGTTCTTTGATGTTCTCTAACTCGGTCATCACTCTATCCAACCTGAGCAAACAAAACAGTAACAAACTTATATACCTCTACACTATACCGACATCTTATGAATGGAATTGTGTTATATTTTATCAAATAAATGTACATTCAAGGTGTTGGTTATATTCAGTGACGACAAAAGTGATGCTATCAAATCCTTCCGGCATTTGTATGCTGAGGGGCAATTTATGTCCCCAATACCCCATAGGGGCGGACTGTTTTAATAAAGCGGTGTTGATTTAACACGCTGTTGGACCACTATGTGTTATTTACGTCAGTGTCTTTGTAACACATCGTCACATTGATGGCTCTTAAGTTAAAGAAGGTTTAAGCCCTCGCCCCCAGAATACTAATACTTCGTTTATTTAAACCATGCCCATTTCAAACGGTACAAGTCTTTATAAGTCTATAAATGTTGAACCATGTACATTCTGATCCCAAATGCACGCGTAATGGGTTTAATATTTTTAAACATTTTGCAGAGTAGGCCGCCTGGTATTCCAGGGATTCCATAGGCATATACTTTCTATAACGTTTGTGGATTTGGATTATTTCGTCGTAATTAGGCCAACATGATAGCATATACCAATCCATTGGGTGAAGGAAACCAACCTATATAAGCGTCTGTCACAAGAGACAGTGACAAACTTCAAGATAAGTGGTGGACATATGCAGATTTACATGACATGGCATGCTTAACCATTTCATTGGCTGTAACAAAAGGGCTTGTATGTATAATAACCGTTTCTCATCAACGTGCTCGAGTTTTAAGGGCACAGGAAGCACGGTTGCCTGGTTTGTAAGTGCTTGGTAGTAAATACAATACTTTATTGACAAAATAAATGTTTTTTTTTTTTCATCCACGCACTTATATGTTTAAAAGGTAGCCCGAATTATTACCTGTCCGCCGCACTAGTCACCTTACTATCTAGTCCCTCTCGCTCCTCTATTATAGCCCTGGTCAAAATTTTCTCTGTGCTGGATCGCTCTAAGGCTGTATAGCGTTCATATTCATCACGTGTCAAAATCCTTCCTGCATCGAGAGATAGAAATGTCACTTAACTGAATTTCAACAAGGTGAGGAAAAGTATTATCGGTCTCAACACAAAATTAACTCTTGTCATTCCTAAAATGAACGCGTTTGGTATTTTTGCTCTATTCCAGAGATACATGAAATCCACCCTATATCTTTGCAGCTACAACACAAAATAAATTTGAAGTCTTACATTAATTTTGCCAGAATATTTTAATGAGTTGTAAACGTTTTATTCAAATAATTCCATCGGACTCACAGGGTACTTAATGGCAATGTGTTCGTTTCAGCGATGTCTCTTAATTTATGACCGAACATTAATACTTTGATTCCTCTTGGAATTGGTTGCCAGAAACCAATTTTGGTCGATTGTGTAAATATAAATATTAATAATAAAGTATTGTATTGGTGTCTGATTGTGCTTTATAGCCATCTTTCTTCGCTGTGCAATAGTGTAGGCGATGTTCAGGTAAGTGACACAGGGGATTATCAATAAAGAGATGGTCGTGGCTGCAATACAATGCATATGGGTAAAACGGGCATCGTCTATTATGTTGAAGTATGCCAATCCTAACCGAACTATATCCATTTTACAATTGGGTCTTGAACATTGGGTTATGCTCAAACTACAGTTAAAATCATCCACGCGACCATCTCTATATAGCTACTCTTTATCAATATTGAAATACTAGTACTGATTTCCTACAGGTTTTCACTTCTGATTTATCCCTGGACCAACATAATAGTTGTAATAAACGATTTAAGTCATTCGTTTTAGAACATATAGTCCTGTTTGTTTTAAAGTAATTTGTTTAACAGTGTGAGTAATTAAAACAGTTGGGATCACGCTGGTCCTATTAAACGAGGGAATCAGCAGTGGTTTGTGGCTCGACAATCACCGTTTAGATACAGAGTACTGATGAAGGGTTTGGAATCTGGGGATTTTGTCACATAAGTTACTATCAACTGTTCTCAGTAATACAAGTGACAAGAAAGTGTACGAGGTTTGGACTTACTGAAGGCCGTAGATTGTCTCAGGCCACCATAGCAGCAGTATCGGAACAGGCGGACGATGTAGACTAGAAGAGACAGTGGCGCTACAAAGGCGGGTCTGTCATAGTACTCAAATATAATGGAGAATCGATAATAACTCCAAACCTTCTCTGAGTTCTTCTGAACACGGGAAAATGTATAACTGGACAAGTAAAAATAAAATGCATGAAACATATGTATTAAACCAGTTCATCTGCTATAATCTAGACATACAATCACCCTATATATACACTTGTTATATCACTGTGAACCATTCGCAATATGTATTGTTTTGATGCTATAGATATACATATATGTAAGTAATCTGTTCACATGGAAACCAGATCATAAAACGGTTCATCTGCCCATCTAGCCACATCTATTACCATCGTACACTTATGGGTTTTTTTAATACTAATGTTTACCATTTGCTCGGAGAAGGTGGTATACATGGCAGTCGAATACACAGACAGTGGATTGCACACATCATATAAACGAGACAATGAATTAGTTAGACAAGTTTTGTGCGATTTGTTTTTCTTTAGATTTCGTCATATCTTGTCTTGTTCCTTGAAGCGATTGATTGTTTAATACTTATTTGGGGGAAGCTCTGAGCTTATTCAGAATTTAACAATGTTCGACGGTAGTCTGTCGGAGTGAAACGAAAATACAACACACAACTCTGAGGGAAGAGTCTTACGGTCTAGTAGCATAGTAAAATGGCTGCGTGTTTAACTGCAATGGTTGGTTGTGGGCCTATACCGTCGAAACCAATCGTATGTGAATATATGGTTGGTTGGCAACTTATGGAATCTGAATAAATCTCTCTTTATTTGTTAACAAGTAAGTTTTGCCTATCACGAGAGCTTGTACAGTGGCACAAGCAATTCTGTTTAACAGGACTTCTATGGCTCTATAAAGATGCTGATCAAGTACCAACAAAAATGTAACAAAATTGATTCCGAAGTGTTTACCTAAACATTGCAATCAATAAGTTAACAAGGAGAATGTGTGTCAAAAGAACGTAGATAGCCGTTAAAACAGGCACCAGCCATGTCTTCTCTGGGCATGCGCCAGTACTGGTAACGGAAGAGTTACCATAGCAACTGATGCTGTCCAAATTTCCTGAAACCAATACAAAAGGATATGACTTAATTCCAAAGAACAGATTCAATATTATTATATCCAGATTATTTGTTGACCATAATTGTTACTTTATCCAAATAAGATGTCGGGAATCTCTTTAGGGGCCTTAATATGAAAATGAGCAATTAAACACTGTTCCATATTCAGAGGCAATGTAAAAATAACATGCGATGCACGTATCATATAAATCTGAACGGATTCAAGAACCATTCTAAAACAGAACGTCAGATCATTCTCGAAACTTAGACTCTATAAACCTTTAAGGTTAGAATTTAAAGAATAAATCTAGTTATAGCTTACAACTGACATCACATCCCTTTACTACTGAAGAAAGACTAGGTTTCGCATTGCGTGTTAGGGCGGGGATGCTGCCATTTGTACATGCATACTATTATCTGCAACTAATAGCTTTTACTTTATTCTTCTCTTCAGTTTTCAAAATGTATTTCCTCGTTTAATCTTAAATCGGTTGGTGATAGTAACGGAACGATTACGAAGGCCTATTACAGCGGCATTGAAATTCGGGACATTTCTGGCTGTTTTTTATGCATACCTTCAATGACATCCAGATTGTAGAGCCCATATGTTTGCCAGTATGGTATGTAGATAACGTTCTTTAAGATATCCCAGGTGAGGCTTGTGTTAGGGTAGAGATTAGCATGATAGGCTGTACCAAAACTCACCACGAACACAAACAATATCAACAGAAAGAAAACCAAATCTGTCAACTGTAAAGATTAAAAACAGTAATCGATCTTAGAATTAACTGGTTTTAGGCTGAAAAATATGAAAAATTAAACCCAAATTCTAATACCCTTACATGCATTTCCGCCACAACGTCATTATATAATCGGCGAAAAAACAAAGTGGATCAATATGTTTTCATTATGTCATTTCTGACATGATTAATGTAAGGTTGTTATTTCATGAACTTTAAAACGCGTACGTCTTCCAATAGAACGATCCACATCCACCGCATTACTCATATTGACAGTGCTCAGAGCTAAAGGGGATCAGGAAGCCGATCTGTTTGTGGTGTCTGTAATACGTCCTGTTATTGTCCTGTATTTGTCCCGTCTTGTCTTTGTTTGTTGCCAGTGGTGTCGAGGGTGGTTTCCTTCA
>JAQQZZ010133369.1:0-13641 GCA_030265115.1 Mopalia vespertina | reverse complement strand
GAAAACAAACTCATGCCGACAAGCGAGATGGCAACGAATTACTAACTAATACTTACACATGTAAATGCGATTTTAGGAATGGTTTTATTTTTGCATTGCAAGAAATAGCGATGCTAAAGTAAGAATTAATCGCAAGAAGCCGTATTTCGAATATTTCGGACCCTGGGTTGTAAACGGGCTGGTTTGGGGATAGATGTTTGGTGTCAATATTATTTATACTTACATATTGATTCCCCTGAGAGGCCGACACAATCTTTCTTTCTCTACATTACAACGGCTTGTATATAATAGTAAAGCATAACACGGACAGCCGGCCAGGATGATCCACGATTAAATTGTACATTTGTAAACAAAATAATCACTATATGGACGAGATAGGGGGATAAATACAGAATCAAAACATACACTGCCTAGTACATGTAAGATATATTGAAATAAATGCAACATAATACAACAGTCCCGGCTCTCGTTATCAAAATGATTTGTAAACTTAGCAGTGGCTGGAATATTTGATGTAATGCCCTGTATCGTTTTAATGTCATTACATTCTCCCTAAAAAAGACTCACATTGATTATGGTATGAGGTGCACAGGTTGATTAGAATTTTCAACTGCCCAGCATTAAAAAGCCGTGATTGAAAATTCTCACCTGAAACAATCTTATGATTTGAATACTGACTATTTGTAAAGTTGAACACCGGAAACCCCAAACTTTTTTGAAATTACAGGTAAAAGTAGAGAATGGTCCAGGTCAGGGGCTTAGCCAGAAATCAAAAGTTTGGTGTCCAAAATTGTCATTTTGCTTCACATTTCAAATAACTGGATGTCCAATTTTGACAATTTTCCTATCTCCTGCATGTTAAAGTTTTTTAAAACAGGGTGTCCAAATAAGGCAATTGTTCACTTCAGGGTATCCATTTTGACAGATGGACGGGTGTCTGCCAAAGCCCTTGGTACAGGTTGAACTTGTGTGCAAATCTCAATGATATCAAATGTTTTGGTTAGACTGAGTTGTTTATCAATGTTTCTGTGGTGAAAATTCTAGCTATCTTTAGACATCAGCAAGACACAACTTTGTTAGATAATTGAAATGTTTTCCTCATGCAGACTTTTAATACTCATATCTGAAGGTCATCAATTTTGTTTTGTTAGGGTGTTAATACCTGCAGTTTGTAAAAAATAAACATATTTGATAAGAGCTTAATCCTGGACTACAAGGCTATTGTGCTCACCTACCCAAAAATAAGCAATGCTACTATACATGTACTTATTGTTATTTATTGTTTTATTTAGAGTGTGTCTGTGCGGTCAGATTCACAACATAGCAAAACATTTTCATTTTTTCAATTAATTCTTTTTCATATGATAGATACACATCTTGTTGGAGCACATTACTGTTTATAAGTGAAATGCCATTCGGACATTTATATAAACATTTATGATGAAAAAAGGCCTGCAAATTACAATTTAAAAAAAACAATGTGTCCATGTAAATATTGCCAAAAATTGTATTTTGAAATGACAAAATAACATAGACTATGTACATGTATTATACTGTTATTTGTAACGTGTTATCATACGAAACTCTGCTTCAACAGATTTCTTCTGTTAGCCTATACATAATATGAAGTCCCTGTTTCTATCAATTCCCTATAAGGTTGATGACATCATGACAGCTCTCCGTGTTGCCTTCACCTCAGCTTATGAACATAACAAACTTCAGATCTGTACAATGTGTCCACTTCATCAACTACACAAACTCTGTCAGGAAATTGAAGGTAAGTGCAAATATGGAGCAATTGCCTCACAGTCAAAAGAGGAAGTATATGTATATAGTCCAGAACCAGCATAGATATATATTTTGAATAAATGATGAGAGAAAAATTTGGTTGCCTCCACCGGGATTCCAACCCGGGACCTTTGGGTTACAGGCCATATATGCCTCTGTAGCTCAGTCGGTAGAGTGTTGGGCCTGTAACCCAAAGGTCCCGGGTTCGAATCCCGGTGGAGGCAAGCAATTTTTTCTCTCTTCATTTATTCAAAATATATAGTCCAGAAAAAGGTTCTTTTTTGACGGTTTTATTTTTTAATTTAACCCTGTATCAACTAGTGCAACAAATATATCCACATCCATGTGTACTGTAAGGGTCCAGTTGGGATGCTTGTGGAATGGTAAAAAGGAAAACGTTCCAAAAGAACGCAGATTCATCAGGTCAACCTATGACTTGTGACGGACTCTCTTTATTACACTTCTATAAAGAGGAAGTGTATGGTTGACTATAAAGTTTTCTACCAATCCCTTGCAGTATGATAATTGAGTATGAGGTTAAACACTATGCCAATCCACCTTAACAAACCAAATGAACAAAAACGATTTCCAAATGCTTCATTGATTTTGGAGTAACTGGGCAGTGGAGAGGTTACCAGCAGATTCATTTTCAGCCTATTCCACTAAAGCAAGACAGATTTTAGATTAAGATATTTTAGAATTAACCATTCATGATGGTGACGTGTTTTCTCTCCATCAGGCATGTCACCTCAGAGCTCCTATGAATTAGTCCTCAAACGTGTACAACAGTTACCAGAGACAGATTCAACAGAGCTGATGACTAAATTCAAGGTAACAACTCTTTCTGATAGGATCTTACGATTTACATTCACAGACATTTGTCTGATGGGGTATTGGGCAGGATTTTGATACATTGGTTGTCACACCTTAATTAATGATACAAGTCAGACAGACTAATCTTCTATGGTATATTGGACATATACATACAAGCCTAGATTTTTTGCTCACCTGTACGAAGTAAGGTGTTTGTTTGTTTGTTTAATTGGGGTTCATGAACCCATCGGTTGCATGAACAGGTTACGTAAAGTTCATCATGTAGTTTGTCAGGACTCTTTTTCTGAGATAACATGTGTTTGTTGTTGATTTAGCTGTCGGTGATTCAGACCAGACGGAAGATGAAAGCAAGCCCTTGTCACTTTTAAAATCATTGAATTATTTCTCAGTTAATTGGTAAAATCATCAGTAAAAACATTTTTTTTTGTACAATTAACCTTTAAGATTTCTGTTCCCATTTTAAAAAAAAAACGATTTTAGTTTAGCACAATTAGACTTTTTTTCCTCCCTTTCACACAAACGGTTGTTGTTCACACGAATGAGGGAATAGAAAGGGAATAACCTCCATGTAAACGCACAAACTTTATTCTTAGAAAACTGAAGCCTGTATATTTATACATACTAATTCATGGTTGTTCTGATTGAACCTCTGTAGGTCAGATTGTTAGAGGTCCTACTAGCAAGAAACCCTATTTGGAATCCTAGTACGGGTGGTTGGAGGTAGCTTCCTGTTACCCTGGCGCTTTGTGAGCTACAGAGGATCAGGAAGCCGATCTGTTTGTGATGTTTGTATTGTCCTATGAGTGTCTTGTATATTTGTCCTGTGATGTTTTTGTTTGTTGTCAGGGTGGTTTCCTTCACCCATAGGGATGGCACGCTGTCATGTGAGTGAAATAACATAAAGTACGGTGTTAAACCCCAATCAAATTATCAAAGAATCGAATCCTGGTAGAATTGTTTTTCTCTATATATTTTTGTATATACTCTCCTTCCTACTCCTTCTGCATATTCTCAAGCGTTGAGTGGTGACAGGATAAATACAGGACAATCAATACAAAAAGTAAACCAACATATTAAAATATGTGTTGAAAGATACAGACAATAGTTTTTGTCTGTGCACCTTAATATGTAGAATCATGTGCTAGTTTCAATATATGTTTGTAGACAAAACAGAATTGTTTATGTTAACTATGTCATTTCACCGGCTCTTATTGTTTAGGCCTGTTAATGTGTCAGCAGTTTATTATAACAATGGATACATGTAGGTATTCTATTTAGACATGTAGTTATTGTGTATAAGAGGGGAGATTTCGGATTGTACCAGCATCCTGATTGTACTGAACACCTTACCTCATCAGGATTCTCTGTATGCACACTCTGTCTACCAAATATTTAACTGCCATTTCTTGGTCAAATTTGTTCAAGATGTATAACTCGTGGTATGAATATGTGTTTCATCTCAGGACGAGAACCCACAGAATTTCATTGAAATGGTAGAAGTGTTGATGATACAGCTGAGAAAAATCTGTGAAAACAAGCAACGTGACCACACCCACATTTCTGATAGCAATAAACACCAGTGGAAGCACGATGTAAGTAAAGGTCATCGTGATCTTCATGTTTTCATCTATACTTATCAGATGCAGCAATAATTACTTATGAACAATTATGCTCGCAAGTGAACTGATAGTATGTACAAGTCAGACATGCTAGTATGGCATTCTGGTTGTGAGTATCTGTAGATAAATCACTAGATTCTTGGGATCCGCGGCCATGATTAAGTGATTAGTGTGTTGAACTACTGATCCTCCTTCCATGTACCCTTCATGGGAGTCCTGATGCCAACCTCCCATATATGAGGGAGTCACACTAGACTTGTCTCCGGCAATCTCAGGTTCTTTTTTATATATATATTTTTTCATATGAGTGAAATATCCTTTAGTGCGACGTCAAACCCCGAATCAAACAAATAAACCTGTTGTACCATGATTGATATATGGTTGATATACATGTACAGCGCATTGTTGTTTTCATAAGCCCTTAGACTGGTGTGACATCATTTTGTGAAATAACTGTTACTTTGCCATTTTGTGTAAAAGCCTGATCAAACAAAAGTATAGAAAATACACACCTTATCTAAGGAAAATGTTTGTATAATTTGATATTTAGCCAGATGGAAGAAAAAAATCAAGAAAAAAAACCCTGGGGAAATTTTTTAATTTTTTTTTTGTTTCTTCATCTCATAAATGGTTAAATATTCACAAATGGTCAAATACTGTTATTGATTTTCTGTAATTGTTATGAATGTCTATGAATTGGCTGTGTCAGATAGACTACATGTGTATACACCAAACATTTATACGGAATATTAAACAACTGCTTACAAATAGTGTTAATGTTATAGTTGAATATGGAATAGGATTATACAGTGATAATTTGAACGGCTTGCATTGAACAAGATAGTTGTCGTCCTGTGTTTTATTATTCACAACAGTAATTGTGTTGATTTTATTTCTGTTTTATTTCACTAAATTTATTTCCAATATACTTTATTTAATAATATTTTTCTGTTGGATTTTACATTTATTTATTTATTTACATTTAAATTTACATGTAATATGTTATATTTATTGTAAGCACGATTCAGTATTTTAATGTACTTATTTATAAATATTTTAAAATTATTATTTATATTTTTATCCTTGAATCAGATAAACTTCTTTTTAGTTTTAAAGCATGCCTTTTGTGTTTATATTTTTGTTTGTGATTTTATTGTCTTCCAGTTCAACCTGATGGATTTAAAGCTATCCAGCAAGTCTAAGTTTGACAGTTTCAGAAACAAAGCTAAAAAGAGTTTGACAAGTTCATTTGAAAATTTACTCAGCAGGGTAGGTTCTCAGTTAATAATACTGTTCTGTTGATATGCATACTATTTTTCAAACATGACCATCATACATCGGTCGGTGTTAAGCAATTATATCTTGGTTTGGATAACCAGGATTTTACTAGAAAGGTAAAAGCTCTGAAAAATCCAAACATTCTTATTGATTTTGAAGAAGAATAAAACCCAAATTAAACCAGAAAAACATCCAATATTACAGAAGACAGTTTCATTAATGTCCATCAGACTTGTGTCTGGGCTATCAGAGCTTTGACCTTTCTATTTGTAACTTATTTCTGTAACTAAAATACTGTTTAATGTTATTTATGTCCTTAATTTCCAGGGGAATATTAGAAATCCTAAATTTGAGAAATTGAAGAGAAACCCGTTGGTTAAAGTCAGTAGAGTTGTCCACATGTATTTTATACTCCATGTTGTCAGTCCTTATATCAATCTATATCAGTGTTAATTATGAAAATTTGCATGATTAGTATTAAAACTTTCGTCCTCTCTCTCTCTCTTTCTTCCTTAAAGTCATAAGCTTTTGTAAACAAATGCTTGAGTAAAATGTCACAATATTTGCATGTTTGTGTTCGTATATTGATATCGGAAATGACCAAAAGTAATACAAAGTCGTTAAAGAGTATCCGTATCTCATGCTTAATTTCGTCTGAATTATTAAAAGACAAATTCCATAATTCTGCATTTGTGATGTGTATTTGAAGTATTCAAATACATATAGTTATTAGCTGAACCAGTGATTGGTAAATGGATTAACAATAGCTTCACATGTGTCTGAGGTACCCGTTATAGATGTGTATTAGCTGGCTGAGCTTTTGGCTTTTACAGTGACATATCAATTTAGCATACATATGTAGGTGAGAAGTTATTAAGGGCTAAGCTTATAGAAGGTGATATATAGTGACACAGAATTACTTTATTTTGTGGAGCAGGATATCCCTCATCTAGTCTTTTGTATGTTTACAAAGCCTTTTGGAAATCAGTGCCCTTCTATGTAACAGAAGTCTGATTTTTCTGCAGGCTTCAGCATGTACCCTCATTTAGATCGTGACCTGTAAAACATTGCAACTTTGATCAAAAAGATGATTACCTACGAAAACTTCTTTGAGCTTATTAAGAAATTTTGAAACTGGACTTAACATTATTTCAGAAGTAAAATTTTAGAGGTAATATAATCTAATAATCTTAATGAGAACGTATATAATTTTGCAACGAAATCAGACAAAACTCTTTTTAGTTGAATTCCACATTTGACATTCATATAATATTATTTTACCAACTGTTAATTTATGTAAACAATTTGTTTGGCATAATCTGAAAAGATTGAGTGTAGGTTTATGATTTAGGTAAACCATAAAGAACATGTACTTACATATTTGAGTATCAATATGTCCTGTATAGGTACCAACTTTGATGAAAAAGAAGCTAAGTATGTAACTCTGATTGAAGACCACAACACCATATCAGCTCGCAATATATTGACAATTTTCAAGTTTTAGACAAGTAACAGAAGTAAACATACAGCGTTAAAATAAAAAACATTTTATTAACCAGTTCACCCAAAAAACTAAAAGACATTTATGCTCAATTCAAATCTGTCTGTTCCACCTGCATTCAAATAATCCACATATCCAAAGTCACCACCAATTATGTGTTGGCAATACCAGGATGTTTACATTACAGCAGTGTTCTTGTCGCGAAATAGGGCCTTTTAATAATAAAAATATAACAATAACACCAACCAAAATATTTCACAAATGTGTGGTTTGATTGTAAGTAATGTTTCTAAAGTAAATCACCAAGTAATGAAAAAACAACGTATTCACCTGCAATAGGTTTACTTTTCGAAAGCCAAATTTAGGGACAGCCACATTTCTTTTTATTTCTGTGGCCAATTTGATTGTTGTTTATGGAGATTGAGATTGGACAATACTCAGCCTAGGAGAGTTAAGGGGATGTTGAGCATTTACCAGGAGTTGTTGTTGTATGTGGGTGGCAGTGATTAACAAACCCTCGTGCAGTTAATAGTCATTGGGTTTGATACATGCCGCCAACAGGACTCTATTTATAACATTAAATATTCCCAGACGAATTTTGTGTGAGCTACGGTACCAGATTAAATTGATAAAAGTCTTATGTCTTTGTTGCTTTCATAAAAATATGTGTAAAATACCGTTGAGAACAGCATTAAACATTATCCAATTAATCCAGTTCTATATCACACTGTGTTACATATATATTATAATTCAAAATATATTATATTACTGTGGATTATACATATCTACTCCAGTATTGTGGGTGTTCTGTTGTGAAATTCTCAATTAGTCTATTCTTCAAACATAGTCAAGTCATAATCAATTTGACATACACTACTAGATCATTTAACTAGCTTTGAATAGTACTTCAAATTTCAATTATGTTAGGATTTATTTGACAGCCTTCCCTTCTGTGAACTATGTTTGTTTAATATTTAAGTTGATAACAGAATGTCTTTTTAAGACTAAGACAAGTTCTTCTTTCTCTTCAAAATATTGATTACATTTTAAACTGCACTTCACTTCACCAGAATATAACTGTTGTCAGTAGTCGCATTACTTTACCTTTAAGTGTGTAAAGAAGAGAAGACAAATATTTCCACCAGTGTATCTCCAGTCGATGCCTAAAAATCACCATTGTTTCCTCAACTGTTCATGTCATTAAATGCTATAGCTGTTGAACTCCAGCATAAAAATATGTTCAATCTTATATTTTGATGTTTTATGGTTTTAATTTATTATATAGATGTCAGTTTTTTATGTATTTTAGTGACAAAAAGTAAAGTCTTACTTTTAGAGAGGTCTGCGGGGAGAGCTTCCTGTTGCCCTGGTGCTCTCAGAGTTAAAGGAGCTGCGCAAAGCCTATCTGTCATGTTGAGATCCAGGGTGTTTCCTCAACCCATTGGGCTAGTTTGTAGTCTTGAGTTAAATGTTCACAACTACAACGTAAAACCCCATAAGGGGTAGATTAAAATGTATTCAATAAGAGAACTCATCAACCTTTTACTTTTTCTTCATGTAATAATACATGCTAAGAGTTCTCCTTTCAGGGCCATTTATATTTTTTGTATTTAGATATTTATAGGATTCCATAAATGCAATCTGTTTAATTTGTGTAGCAAACTTTACCTTCTGGAGTCAACTTTCATTATTGTTTCCTTAAAGAAAATAATTCTTTATTCACTTGTTTTACCAAGTGATGATTTATGGAGAAATACATTTTTATTGATTAAATGTTTTTGTAGGGTCGTAAGAACTCTCGTGATGAGGCTAAAGATGCTTTCCGAACTCGCAGTGCGACCCTGGACAGTGATGGGAGCAGAGGAAGATCTGTGGTGAGTCATACCTGTACAAAAAATATATTATAACCAATTTTACAGGTAATGCATCTTGGGAGAGTTTCATAAGTTACATGTATCAGGGCTTTGAGGATTTCAACTTCTGACGTGTTCTGACATTGTTTCAGAAGATAAATAAGGTATATTATACCATAATACAGTTAGAGATTGTATAAAAGAGAGCTCCTCTAGTACATGAGGGGTTTTATCTTAGTGAATGTGATTGTAGCTGTATTTATTGGCAGTGTATTGTTTGACTAAGAATTAGTAGACTGGAGTGTGTCATGTACCATTTCCTTGCAGTATATGACTAGTGTGACCTGTGAAGATGAGAGTTCTATTACACATGTATCAGGTGTCCGGTGTCACATGTGTTACTCTAATCATATTGATTCATACTTCACCCTCAACACTTAACAATTGGTATTAAGACACCCTTTACACGAGGAACACACTAGCTTGCTGCTTGTAACTTCTCTTAGTATATGACTTTATTAGATTAGCATTCAAACTTTTGCGAACAGTTCCTGAGACATTTTTATAACTACATGTACAATGGTACATCTCGGAGATTGTTGTGTTGATAGTCAGCAAAGGAGGGAGGCATACTCCAAAAATGTAGATAAATACATTATTCATCAAGTATGTTTTAATATAGAACATTAAGTTATTTTTCATTTGGCCTAAACTGTGAGGAACTTGTATTACAGGACTCCTCAGCCCACACATCCCCAGACGGATCACCACTTCACTCCCCTACTTCTAGAGAGACAAGGGAACAGTTCCGATTCCCAAGTCCTAACCATTCACCGAATATAAATCATCGTCCCCGCAGCTCCACCGTGGGCTCTGTGCCTGATAGTGCTGGGACACAGAGGAAGTACTCCCTGCCTGTGGAAAGTGTACTGGTTGACAGTAGAAACAGTGAGGAGGACACCAAACGGAACAGCATAACCAGCAGCACCAGTCCTATGAGACACATGTAAGTGTGCAAATATATGTAATAGATGGAGTCATAAAAATTTGTGTTTGAACATAGACGGAGTAGATATACTGACCAGGGCCTGTATTCATAAAGCCACTTAATTTTTTCTTAAAGTTAAGAAATATTAAGTCAAATTTCAGCCTTTCATTTGATCATGAAAAAAGTTAAATGTGAAATAATTACCTTGACATTTTTTAAATTTCACTTATAATCTTTTATTTTGGATCATACAAAGTAAAGCAAAATGTTTTTTTGTATTTTAAATGATGTTTGAAAATTCCCTAAGTTTTTCTTAACTTAAATAAATACTTAAAAAGCTTTATGAATATGGGCCCAGTTTATTTCCTTAAGTACAGCAGGTCTACGAGTGGCAACTTTGATATAACTTTAAAAAATATTTTTTTAAAACTTCTTCAAGCTTCTTCTCATCACGCCCATGGCCGTGGCTTAGTGGTTAGTGAGGGCGCTTTCGGAGCCTACTTCCATGTACCATTCACGGGATCGAGTCCGCCTGTCGACCCTTAGGTATATGAGTGAGTCACAAAAAAAAAAATTTGGCTCCGGCAATCGCGGGGGTGGTTTTTATGAGGTTTCCTCCCAGTTTTCCACCGTAATAAGGCAAGGAGCAGTGTTAAGTGGACAATCTGTCATCATATAAGTGAAATACCCTTGAGTACGAAGTTAAACCCTAATCAAACAAATAAACAAATTTTCTCATCACCAGAGGCCTGTGTCTCAAAGCGCCATTAAATTTAATCCACAATTAGATAACATCACGCCATGTTGAAGGTCTTTCTCTAATCGACTATTAGCGATTTAATTTGGTGTTATTGATGAATACTCTTTCAAGCAACTGAACCCAAATGATTTGAATTAAACCAAACTTGTGAAGAGGCCTGAATCACTGACTTTAAGTACATTGTATTAGACATCATATAGAACAAGGCACAGCAATACATAAATCCCTAACCGTTTTATCATATACAAACGTAACCAACCACTCATGGGAAAACTGACATAAATGTCAATAACTTTGCAAAATTTAACTCTGTGAAACCAGATCAGTAACATGCCCTAATAAAACTCAAATAGTTCCCCCCACTCAATCCACCCATGTGTGAAAAAAGTGGGGGGAACTATTTGTGTTGCAAAAGGACACATGTAATAATCTCCCCCAGTTCCACTATGGAGGTTTAATAAAGGCTTTGTTTGTAATGTCATGATGGTACCTCCCTCTCTGGCCTTCACCATAATGATCGAAGAATACTCATGTTGTTGTTTTTGTAGAGACATAATTTTTCCAATTGAGCATTTATATACACCCCTTCACTTTATCACTATGTTGCTGTTTATTCTTTGTAAGTACACCATCATTCTATATATGAAACAAAACCTCAAAAATAATTTGGTGAAAAAATTGTGTTATTTCAATCCCTGAATTGTCCATGATGACAATTTCTGATATTAGTTTTATCTACTTGGATTTTGTGTTATGCAAAACTTTGTTGAAGCAAGTCACCTGAAATTAAACATAGTTGATTTTAAAGACACAATACAAGTACTCTATGATAAAGTGATTGTTAGAGCCCATTTCATGTTGAACCTGCAACCTTGTGGAACACTCTCCAGTGTTGTCCTCTTTTTATCTATTCAGCCCTCTTCTTTTTGGCAGTTAGAGCTGACCTGTTTGTGCTGTTTTTGTATTCTATTTTTTTATTGTCATCTATTGTCTTTGTTGCTAGTGGCTAGGATATGATTTTCTCCAACCATTGGGATGGCATCATATGAGTGAAATAACCTTTGGTGGAGCTCATCTCTAATAAAACCAACCAACAAACATACTTACATTACATACAGGGATGTTAATTTACATACAATTCAAATTAGATTAAGTTTGGTGTGTGTCAGACAACAGATACCCAATGAAATTTGGGATACTTTCATGTACTGTTTGAATAAAATCATGAAATACCATTGAGCACTGTGTCAAACACTAACCAGTGTTCCTCCATTGAGCACTGTGTCAAACACTAACCAGTGTCCCTCCATTGAACACTGTGTCAAACACTAACCAGTGTCCCTCCATTGAGCACTGTGTCAAACACTAACCAGTGTTCCTCCATTGAGCACTGTGTCAAACACTAACCAGTGTTCCTCCATTGAGCATTGTGTCAAACACTAACATGTGTCCCTCCATTGAGCACTGTGTCAAACACTAAGCAGTGTCCATCCATTGAGTACTGTGTCAAACACTAACCAGTGTCCCTCCATTGAGCACTGTGTCAAACACTAGCCAGTGTCCTTCCATTGAGTACTGTGTCAAACACTAAACAGTGTTCCTCCATTGAGCATTGTGTCAAACACTAACCAGTGTTCCTCCATTGAGCATTGTGTCAAACACTAACATGTGCCCCTCCATTGAGCACTGTGTCAAACACTAAGCAGTGTCCATCCATTGTGTACTGTGTCAAACACTAACTAGTGTCCCTCCGTTGAGCACTGTGTCAAACACTTAGCTAACCTGTGTCCCTCCATTGAGCACTGTGTCAAACACTAACATGTGTCCCTCCATTGAACTGGCAGGTCACCTGAACACATCTTTAAACACAAGTCAATCAACAACATTTATTGGCACAAATTCAGAGAACTATTCACCTCAAAATGCCTTTAATTGGGGTGTATATGCCAGTTTATAACCTTAAATGGGTAGTTAAGCTGGAGAATAAACTCAATGTGAGACATAATTTTAATGCATTATTTAAAAAAAATTCAATTCAGACTCCTTTCTAATGTTTAAGTATGATAAAAATAAATATCTGGGCATTAAAAAATAAGAAAAATACAAAATGACACTAAAAAACTAAAATAAACTTTTAGTGAAAACTTAATAGTTGGATGAACCAATATTACTTGATAATTGCATCTGTTTGAATCTTTCGAATAGCCTTGAGCATGAGGTTAAACAACTTCTCGAGACAAGGTGTGTCCTGCATAAAACTCTATTCCACACCTTGTTACACTTAGGCCATATTTCTAGTCAAACAAGGAGGAGTCAACCCCCATAGTCCCAGTAATCGGCAATGTGCAGCAACCTGTAACCATGGTGTCTTATATCTCTCTGCAATAGGTCCGAACATTGAAATACATAAAACTCCCATGTATGAAAGCAAGGACAAACCTTAACATGCCCCTGTAACAGACAACCAACAATACACATAACTAGTTAGGCCCAATACTCCTAAAGAATATTATTTTTCTCTGCTGTTTACCATGATATTCCTGCAGGGGTGATACCTTGGCTTCTTCGTTTTTTTTCAATTCGCTTTGATCTTTGTCTGACCCCCGAAACCGGGAAATTGTGGCAAGGCTTATGACAGAACTTCTTGGAGACATAAGACTTGCCTAGGGAAGATCGAGGTTAAACAACAATCAATTCTTTAATCTTTTCAATTTCAGGTTTATGATAGCAGGGAGTGGTGGCTGCAAAACATCGTCAGTACGTAGCAATTCATCAGGTGATGAAGGCTCATCACAACCTAGTCCTGGCAGACGAGGATCTTGGCGACAAGCCATTTTCAACAGAGTTGTTTCTCCTGTACATGTTCCTGATACTCTCAACTTAGGTATTGTCATGTGATGATCTAGCCATTCATAATTAGTATCCAACTTTTGACAAAGAGATAAATTTAACTTTACAATATATTTGGGGGGGGGGGGGGGGGTTAGTGGTAGTGTGTGCCCTTACTAATCCTACTCCAA
>JAQQZZ010133358.1:0-13641 GCA_030265115.1 Mopalia vespertina | reverse complement strand
TGTATCGCCAATACAGTTGAGACGACTTTGACGATAACTGGATCTACAATCTGCGGTGTCTTCAGAGGCTTCATAGAAGCATCGATATAATCTTACCCTGCTCGCGTACAGGTTGAATTGGTCTTACTGGGGGATTTTTCTGGACTCATACAAGAAAAGTAGCAAATGAATAAATTCTGCATCAAGCTGTGATTGCCAGTGTATGTTAATATCGTATAAATGCTTTGTAAATTGTTTCCATGTCTCCACTGATTGTTTTGTTAGTAGTTATATTTGCTTCGACTCGTCCAATGAACAAGTTCCTGTTTGTATATATATATATATGTATATACTAGTATATACCATACACACGTATCATATCAATAAAACGTTTATTTTGCTATTGATAAGCGGAAAAATCCGCGAAACCGGTTTAGCAATTTTGTGTAGTGTTTTTCTTTATATACATGTATATTTATATATTCAACATATATATTGTTTATTTCATCGATTTTATTCTAAGTCGTAAACAAACTACGACACAGCAAAAACTCGCGGTATTTATAATTTAACCTGTTTATTCAACCTAGATTTGGGTGTTCTTGTGTCTAGGGATTACATTGACAGCTAGAAAGATAATAAATTATGTGACATGTGTCATAACGCGTTGTTTCGAGTTTATCTTTTGTACAACAAGACTTCTAGAGGGAATATTTTGTAAATGTAATATTAATTAAATAATAAGAATCCAAAGCACATTTAGTGGTTGACCGAACTGCTCAAATCAGACTCTTTCTCATATACATATATATAGTTTGAAAAGAAACAAACTGTTTAATTTAATAGATGATGATGAACGAAAACATGCAAAAACGAGAGTAACTAAATAATAAAACTAAACGACACATAAGACACAACTAATATATATTTTATATGTATATATTTTGAATAAATGTAGAGAGAAAAAATAGCTTGCCTCCATTGGAATCGTATATATATATATCAATATATATTGTGACCAACAAATTTTAAACACAATGTACAAACAACTTCTGCGGCTTAGCTATTGACAAAATCTAACAAAAATGGCATAAAATCAGTTAATATATATATTAAGAAAGGTCACTGATATAGTCTCCGTCTTTGTATCGTTATTAACGGTCGGAATTCATCGCTGTCATATATGCAAAATATCATTACGAACGGCGTTAAACAGCAATCAATCAGTGGAGACATGGAAACAATTTACAAAGCCTTTATACGATATTAACATGCACTGGCAATCACAGCTTGATGCAGAATTTATTCATTTGCTACTTTTCTTGTATGAGTCCAGAAAAATCCCCCAGTGAGGCCAATCCAGCCATGGTAAGATTATATCGATGCTTCTACGAAGCCTTTGAAGACACCGCAGATTGTAGATCCAGTTATCGTCAAAGTCGTCTCAACTGTATTGGCGATACAGCTGATTCCATATTGTGTAGAGGCTGTGATCAATCCAGTCAGACAGCTGAATAAATCAATCAATCAGTCAAGTAATCAATCAATCTTCAACTTGGTGCTCTTGCAAGTATATGATAGCCGCTTTGGTCTGGGATTTTGCTACCATGACGAATCGGGTAACTTTCAATCAAATGTGCAACAGGCCTTATCGATGATTCCCTGTCAAAACCATTGGCGCAAAAGCAACAAAGTCCCAAATTAGCAGTGTACTCTTTAGATTGACAAAACAGAGGTCCAAAGTCCATACTTTATTAAAGAAGACAGATTGTTTTTTTTTTTTACACCACGTAGATCATTGTTATGTCATTCGTATAAATAATACTCGCTAAACTACTGGTTTTGCTGTGATTTTAATTAAAATTAAAACACACCAAATCTTATCAGAAAGACAATATTTGACAGTCTTGATTTCATTAAAAATAAAAAAGCAACAACGATATGACCAACCTCAAGGAGTCACTTTTGCGCTCATAAATAAACGGGACTTTTTTTTAATATAATCTCAAAATCTCCTTTACTGTGCACTTGTGCCGAAATACAGTTGTCAAGCTTCAACTTATCGCTGCATTAAAATGGTATGTTTGATTGCTTTGTGATTGTGATTGTACAACTATAGTAGACTTATTTTTGTTGAGTTTGGGTCGTATTTCACGACCATTTCCAGTACGAACGTACCAGGCTGATATATACTCGCTGTCCCTATAGAAATGCAAGGCAAGGACAACCATAAGGCGCAACACTTAGTAAGATCTGATAAATTACGCAATTTATCCATATTTTTGAGAGCAGCATTCAGTGAAAGCTCCTACGAAATTACAAAATTTTACAAATAGTTTATCGGGTCGCAGAACGATGAGCATTTCCAGTTCTCACCATCCAAGAAGTGTTTTTTTTCTTCTTCTTCTTCCAAAAATGATAAGCTTCAGAAAAGCCGTGGTTATAGGATCCTCAATCAAAAATGATACGGATTAATGTAGTGTACCAGTCAACAGCGGTTTGGGGCACCTAGGCCAACAGTATCCGAATATGAGGCGCTCAATGCGACACAAGCCCACTTGGCTTGATAAACAAAATCTCAGTCTAAGATCACCCAACTATTTAAGATTGTTTGATTGATTGATCGATTGATTGGTGTTTTACGCCATGCTTTAAGGGTATTTCACTTATATGAAGCCGGTGTATTCCAACAATAATAGACACTAACACAACAAAGATGTGAAGAGTTTCCATAATGTGGGAAAGTTAATTTTCCTCAAGTGCCAAGTAAAGACTGTATTGCTACTTTTCAAACAAACTACCTTTAGCCAGAGGACCCAAACTATTTTAGAGCAGTAAATAACGACCTCGCGTGACAACATCGAGAGATTGCCTGCATAACTACAATAAAAATCGTAACGATACTTTCAGACAGACAATAACACTATATCCTATTTTTATATATCACTTCCGGATAAGACGTCAGTTTGAAATAAAGTCGAGTAGGTACTGTTGGGACTTTTGTTGTTCTTTTCTTGTGTCACATGGGTTGTTTAAAAACGCTTTGACTGACATTTTACGTCTTGAAATTGTCAATTTCGCCAAAAATAAAAAGAGTTTAATTTGCAAGCTCCTCGCTGGGAGAGACAGACATAGAAAGAACACACACTGGTGTAATAAATAGCACTCTTGGAATTGTTTCAAAGTATCCAAACAATTTACAAAACTCTCCCAAAACTTTATGCGACGGCATGGTTAAATACTTCGGCAACTGGTGACTTCCATATTTGTTAATGTCCACAAGCATTAATAAATACTAATTTTCATCCGACGAAACATGTTTTAAAGACATGTTTTCATCAATTGAAATGTTGTTTTTCTTTCTGATATTTAATTTAGCGATAAAAATCGATTTATAATAGTGAAAAATCTAAGGTACTTGGTTGGTCAGAAGCTTGATGACTTATGCGTATTGGGAAGAAGTCATTGTACAAACCCCATACAGCTACGTCACAACTCTTGGCCAGAAAATCTTAATTGGCGTGATGTCTATGAATTCTTTTTGTATAATTTAACACAATTAGCTTTATTTATTACCACAAATGACCACAACTGGCCAAAAACTTAACAGGTGTTTTCTTTTAATGTGTGTGAGATTAAAGAAACTTCAATTATCTCCCTTGCATTTTTTTTACCATGACGTAGGCCTAATGCTCTCCATATAAACTTAGGGTTAAATTAATTAGGTTTGAAGAAATTTTATGAAATACTTCGGCATGAAAAGTGAACAATAATATTTTGGAAAAAAATATATATATATATTTCTTTGACAGATTTCTCGTATTAGTAGCTTTACGTTTAATGTGTTACCTATATATAACAGCCTTTGCAGAGGAGTATTTTAGCCAAACTTGGCGGCATAAGTCCATCTGATGAAACAATTATCTAAAACCTGTTTAGGCCTATCCATATGTTTCGCTACAAAAGTTCAATATAAACAATACTAGTGAGATTTGTTCTCTCCTCCTTTAAATCAGTCGAAAATCGTTTCCTTGAATTTAAAACAATAGATTGACCTGTTTCTCAGATTTGACCTGAACCGGAAGTAGGCAAGCACCGCTGAGATGTCTCAGTTATTTGTGAACTTCACATCCCATGACCCGATTTTCGGGATCAATTAACCCCAGTCGCGTTATTTTGGTTGGTAGGTGCAGTATCCGTATCTAGCGATAAGAGATAGTCGAATTCCATACCCATAATATATAAAGCTCTGTAGATGTACGAGATATAGTCTAGTGTGTAAATGTTAATTAAAACTGCTTATCACCGCCAAACAATTGTTTCTTTTAATTTATTTTCAATTAAAGTAGGCCTATACCTGATTCGAACTTGTTTTTTGTTTTGTTTTGTTTACATGGCATCACCTTTAATAACTAGCCATCTTTTAGTTGTATAAACTAGCTATCCATAACAGTTTAAATAACTTATTTTTAGTCTTTGTAATGAGCCTGTGTGTGACTTTATATTGTGTTGGTTTTTCTTACCAACGGTACGCGAACAAACCAGTTTAATATGAACTTGTAATTAAACATAATCTCCTTAGAACGCCAATGTCAATTTAATTTCTTTTGTTTGATAAAATCTAAATCTTAAATTGACCAACATTTGATAGATCGTATCATCCGCCATATTTGATGGGTATTAATTACATTATGACCCAGAAGGCAATTCTACCGCCACCAATACTAACAACTACCTCGCTTCGTTGAACAAAAAAACACCCATCTCCAACATAATTCACCAAAGAACCTTGGTCAATCAGTTATATATTATTGTTGACGCGGATACCAGTTTTGAGCACTTCTTGCCATGCACTCGTTCAACTTGCAAACCGTTAGCCCTTTACATACTAAGTTTACACGAACCTTTCTTGCAAAGAACACGGTCCTCAATGTAATTAACTTTCCCCTTGCTGTTGTTGGAATGCAGCTCCCTCTCAAAAAATAGCCTGGTGAGAAAATCGCAAAGCAAAACACACACACACGTACAAACACAAAACACAACAACCCAAACAAATAACACATTAATCGAGATAAATTTAAAGAAGAAAAGTTGAAACGAATCAATACTAATGCTATTTAGGATAGACAAATAGCAAACAAAAGTACTCCCTATTTCACCAAATCGCTTAGTCAATTCAAACGTTTCTCTTCACTCAGTAATAAAAAACTCGCCTGATCCATACGAAAAAAATAACATCAATGTAATGATGTTTTTGTGATACTGTTCACCTAAAAGGAAATGAAAAACATGCCAACTAAAACCAATAGAGTTAAATGTAAAAGAAAAAGTTGCTAATGATAGTTATGGGAAGAGTAAGCTCAATTACACCCAGTTCCACCAAATCACATCAAACTTTTATCCTCTGCTAGTAATCAAAAAAGTTCTTTTACAGGGTCAGCTGTAGAATTACTCGTATGGTACACTTAAAGGGAAACGTCAAGGATTTTCGACCTAAACTTATTATTTTTATTGCATATTTTTAAAGACAACCTTCTGTATTGCACTTGCAATCGAATTAGTATAGCCGTTAATTAGTTAATTTAAAAATCGGAATTGACCGCATTGTTCGAAAACACGGTAGTTATATCATCTAGTCGTGGCTCTCTCGCTACTGCATGCACTGCTGGATCCTTCACATGGAACCGAAAGTGAGGGTTCCGTCCCCAAGTGAAACTACAATAACAAACAACCGCTTGTACATATCCACCTGGTACTAAAAACTTGATTTTTGTAAAACTTTTGTAAATTACTATTTCTAAATATATTGTAAAATCAGTCAATGTCAACAGAAAAAAAATACACTGCATTTTTCATGGGTTATTTCTCAAAGTGCAATTAAGATGAGACTGAATAAATTAGTTGACCGAGTAGAATAGTCCTTGAACTAGTAAACGGTGCCTCATTTTTTTTTTGAAACTTTGATTAGAACGATCCCAGTGGATTGTTTTTGTCTATCCCACCTTGGAAAGTCTTATAAAAATGTAAAATACAACTTTCAGAAAACATTAAAAAATCAAGCACGAACTTTTAAAAAATAAGGCACCGTATTGTGCTCTTTACAATGGAACAAATTTGTAGTTTCTTACGTGAAAAGTTTTCTAGAAATACGCCATGGAAAATGTAATGTCTGCTTAAAACTGAAGTGCCAGAAACAGACAATTAAAGTTTTGCCACTTCGATATGATCAAGGCAAAACTAAATTATAAGCTCAAATTTTAACTGTTTGTATTTAGAGTTTCGAATTATTTTTTTCACCAACATATAGTATAAATACCTAACTTTTTATCCAAGTGATAAAAACAAGTTTGGTTCATCTTGAGCCCAAGGTGTCCAGCAAAACCTTAACGTAACAATACAAAGGCAGAAAACGACTTCTGTATTCTTTTAAGTGTTCACATAGGATCAAGTAACAGTCCTCATCAACAATGTGTTCATGACACAATTTACAAATACGATGAGTTCTGGGGGTGTTTGACTATCCGAAGCAAGATAATGAACTCATTTTGGCTGAACTTGTCAGTTTATCGACCAAACCCTTATCAGCATCTTCATGATGGTTTGGACAATAAACCGAAAAGTGAAGCCAAAATGACTTCGTTGTTACTGCAGAGGGAAGGGAGGTAGCTTCATGTTGCCCTGGTGCTCTATAAGTTATAGGGCAACATACATGGAGCTGATCTGTTTGTGATGTTTTGTATTTTGTCTGTGATTGTCCTGGGTTGTTTTTTTTGCGCTGTGTTGTCTTTGTTTGTTGCCAGTGATTAAGAGGGGAGTTTCCTTCATACATTAGTCTGGCACTTGATTTTGCATCATAATTAAACTAAATCTTTGTGTGTTGTAATACACAAACTTTAGTTGTACGATTAGTACTCATAATATTAACATGCGTACCAGTTCACCAGGGTATAATAATGTATGTAAGAAGCACAGGAATAAATTAGGACACATTTTTGGATAGGTTTTTGTTCATAGAAAAATATACTAGTATTAAACAAATAAAAACGTCACATGTGAACTTAATCTAAAAACGGAGAAACTAACCAACATGCTAAATGCAATTATATTTAAGAATGTGCCAAGGCGAAAGATTTATGATCGACACATATGTAATGATACAAAGACCGGAAGTTAAAACAAAAATAACTTCAGACATAATCAATCAAAAGCAAAAACGCCCCAGATATATTAAACTAGGCAAAGTATTGTTTGTGTTGAGATAGGACAACGACAAATAATCTTAGGTAAAAAAAAAAATACAAAATAATGGATTGCGTCATAAGTGTATTCTGAAGGTTGGCAGCTTTGGTAAAATCACGGTTAGGAGCTGTGACTCTTGGATGTCAAGAACCAACTCTTAGACGACCAATTTTCTTTTTTTTGGAAGCCAGAAATACCTGGAGAGAGAAAAAGCATGTGGCATGCGAATGTTTACTGTGTTAATGAATCTTGAATTGAAATAAATAATGTTAATATGTTTATACACGTGAATTTACAGGACTCCTTTAATTGTTTGGGTTATTTAGAGATGGACGACAATGTGATTGATTACTTTTTAGCACTGATGTGCTTGTTTCTTTATTTTGTTAGTTTGATTAAGGTTTAAAACCGTACTTAAAGTTATTTGAGTGAAATAACAGCGTGCCAGCTCAATGGGTAAAGGGATTCATCCCCTAAAACAAACACATACACGGCGAGACAATCACAAGACGCAACAATAGATCGAATTCAGGTTGACTCGTGGTCCAAGACCTTCAGCACAAAACGAAGCTCAGCCTATCACCCGCGTGTTGTTTGAATGTGTATTAAAAGCTAAGTGCGGATAGACATAGCACTAACCGACCGGGAAAACACTGATATAACACTAACCGAACCTGGGTGCAACTCACTTCAAGTGGAAAGATTCCATCTGCGCGCTGGACATGTTCGGAGAGAACCAGCTACAACTCAGTAAGACTGTTACAGAAACTGGTCTTTGAGGGTGTGGATAGGTGAAACTCACTGCAACTTGTACAAAATCGTATAACACGTAGTACTCGATGAAAATTGAGGTTTTCTAGTTTCACAAAGGTTTTAGAGCGCGTCGATCGATCTGAAATCACAGTCCGGTCTCTTTGCCTTTCTCAGGGATGACCAACATGAACTATTACCGAGTTTTACCGAGTTTAATCCAGCTGACCGATTTCAGCCAGTTGACTGAGTTTAAGTGCCGATCTATGCCTAGTATCACGTGAACCAGACTCTTTTCGAGTTATCTTCGCCAAGTTTCTTGAAGCATTGCAGCCAAGAAATTTAAAAAACCAAATGACGGAAATAATTATGGCCGTATTTTAAAACGGACTGAATAAATGTCAATTTCCACAAATAAACCCCAAATTAATGTTTTTGTTAATAAATAAAAAGATTATGGGCTCGATTGATTGTTTGAAATATTTTAGAAAAGTAACTTATGAGAATGTCAACTGTAAGATAATCAGGCAATTTGACGGACATTTTGTTTTTTTAATTTCTTGGCTGCATTGCTACCAGACTCTCGTGCCGTGGTCGAAGTTAACGCGAGAAAAGCATGACTAATCTAGGCCTAGCTTTACAATTATTAGGAGGTGCAGTTGCTGCAGCACGAGGGATAAGAGAACTCGATCTGCTTTGCTGCACAGCGTGGATTATAAAGCTCAAGCTCCATTCATACAAACCGCTTAGGGATGCCATTAAAGCCTCGGCCTCGCTGGCTTTTAACACACATCTGAACTTCAACAATAAACCACTGTAAGCTAAGATTAAACCCACCTAATTTGCAACTTCGTGAGAAAATTTGTGGACGAACTTTACGGCCCTTTGTAAAAAAAAGTTATAGTGACACAATCTGACCCTCGAAACGTGCAAAATATTTTACGTCATATTGAATGTTATCTCTATCGAGAACTGTCGGATGGCTCATTATCAAAAAACATGTAATAATTTATTTGTATTTATTGCCAGCGATAAGATTGAAACAAACGATAAATGACGTGATATTTTGACACACATTTAAAAGTTTATAAAACAATTCGATGATCCTTGAACTGTTGTGTTGCTAATCGCTTGATAAATAGATGTGCTGAACAAAGGGTGGATATATGAAGGCGATTAGATATCGCTGCTGGCGAAATAGCTTCCTCTCTAGTCTAACTTGACAACAATCATACTGAAGGTATTTATGGAACAGTTTTGCCGATGGCAGGCGAGGCACAAAATCGGGATATCGGAAAGAGATCTCTAAAACGAAATTTCATTGGGAATCGTTCAAGCATTTGAACGCAATTCAACATATATACATGTACATAACGTGTGTTAAATTCGTTAAATGCACTGGTGATCACTATTCGCACCCCTTACTGACATATACATAATTATGATTATTTCGTGGGTAAAATGTTCGATAATATAGAATTTTGCGCACTTCGTGTCAGTGACTTCCCATGTGCATTGAAATATACAGCATTCATAAATGATCAATAAACCATACCTGTGCCAAGCCTCCAAATGTGTGCGGCAAAATATAGTGTTCAAAAGTTACGTTTAGCCAGTACTTACTCGCGCCTGAGTTAACAATTCTGTCATAATATGTGTGTATATTCATCTAAGTATGACTTACAATTGCATCAAATGATACACCACTTATCTGTTCTGTGATCATATGCCGCTTCTAAGTCAGATTATCTTTTGTAGGCTTGTTAGGCGAGTAATCGGCTCACACAGTTTGTTGCGTTTTAATCATTTCCCACGGTTGTATTTAAGATAAATGTAACACGGCAGAGTCACCAACACTGATAAAACAGTCTTTATAGTTATCTATGCAGATACACCACGTGACTCAAAGACGACATGCTTTTCACAAATTCATAATGTTGTTATGTACGTAACTTTCATATACTGGAATGGATTAACCACTGTTTAAAATTACGTCTACTCATTTAAAGGATGTCTTCGAAACTTTGTGTTGATGGCTAGTTCACCGTGTGAATCACTACGATTGATTTAGATTTAACGCCGCGATGAGGGGTATAGACCTATGCCTTGCATGACATCTTCCAAAGCAAAGGTCAAAATGCTAAAGACTAGACTGATACCGTTCTCTCCGTTGTAACAACTGGCTTGACACTGGGAGCAAACATTTTATTAGACTATTGTAGAAGGTAACAGCCGTTTACAATCGCGTCTCTCGACAACACACAATCGTGGCGCCACTGTCGATAAACGTGTCTACGATTATGTAAGGAGTATTAAATGTGGCTAACGTAGCGTGTGTATCTTATATTTTGCCTACTTGCGATCCTGTGTTTACACCGCCACTTAGTTGTCGCTAATGACAACTCTGATCTGATTGGATGGGGTAAAAAGGCGTCAGTCGAAAGTAGCTGTTACAATCAACGTTTTCGCCCGTAAGGACAAGGTAGGAATTGATGAGATGCTTGATACAACGATCTGTTTTCCGCCTTGCCTCGGAAAGATGGATTCGCAGACGATTAATCATTTTCCACAGGATGTCGCGATAGATTATTGCAAGCATGTTATATAAGAAGAACCATATTAAAGTCCGATCGCCTGATAATATCGCATCTGCATTTTGTGATAAAACGTATAACACAATAACTGTTATCAATATGGAATCACTCCTGTTTAATTTCTCTAACAGTTTTTAAATGCCACACACATAAGTCATTATAACACTGATTGAACAAACAAGGTACGAGCCAGTTACTATAGCAATGTTAATGTTTTCAATTTAAGGTGTGCAACATTATATTTATTATCTGTAATAACCATAAATTCATAATTAAGAAAGCTTCTCTCGTTAGTATTGATCATGTCAATGTCAAAATTCGATCAATCTGATTAATATAAGACTAAACAAGCCCCAATGTTTTGTTTGTCGCAATATATGATTTGACGCAAAGGCCTGTGAAATGGTTTTCGTCTAGGTCATACTTGCTCGGGTTCATGAAAGGTCACCGTCTCAGCTGTTCAGCAAAAACCCAGCTTACACCGAATCCAGTTGAGAAAACCATAACCTGCATGAGTAATTTATTTTGTTGGCGGTTATTACGTGTCGTCAAATAGACTATACTTTAAAATGGATACCTGGATCTGAGACAAGCCTTACTGAAAATGGTAAGAACAAGTTGCCTGTAAACTCAGGTTCGTCAGCGAAAAATCTGCTGCATTTACAAACCAGGGCTGGGAAAGCAGCTCTGTGATTGGTTAATTTTATAAACAAATCAACTTTATTTGGTTTGCTTTGGCGTCAGATCGTAACCCAGCAAACAAAACAACGTTGCGACAACGGTTTATTGCGGTAGTGTAACGTTGTTGCAACAAAATTTTGTGGACTACCAGTTATGTTGCCACAACCTTAGAATACAACCCCACGGCAACGAAACAGAAACGTAATAGCTACGTTGTAATATTGTTGTTGCATCATTTAACGTTTAATTGTTATTCCGTCGTACAAAATGCTAACCGATTCACAACAAAGTCACAACTTAGTCGATTTGTGTTGTCACAACGTTAAACTACAACGTTTCCTGTCACGTTTTGACAACGTTGTATCAACTGGTAAAATCTAACAACTAAATTTCATCGTATAGATTTACGTTGCAGTAACGTTGATTTTTGGTTGGTTACTCTGCAATATTACCAATGCATAGCTAGTACACAACATTGCAGCTACGTAGTGTGTTTGCTGGGAATGCAACCAACATAACACGAATAGTTTTCTGGACATGAATAGTTTTAATCAGACTGAAATTAGAAATTCAACTACACTTGTACTTCTGAAGTTAGGAACATTTTAAAACATTCAAGCATGAATGTAATATATGCATTGAAATAGGATGACTTTGTGAAAGCTTAATACTTTCAATACATTTCCTAATCCAAAAAACCATAATACATCATCGAGGAGACAAAATGTCCCGAAAGTATATTCCTGACAGTGTTAACGTTCAGACAGATTGAATAAACGTGGACAAAGGTTACAAGGTATGGAAAATGGAGTTTGTTGCCATGGAGACTGGCAGCTCCCTTTTCACCGATCCAGACCAGACTAAAATAATCTTGGGCCATCTTCATAAAATGTCGTAAGACATTAAAATCTCGTACAATATATTTACACCTTAAGTGTAAGGTGACAGGATTTTATAGTAGGATAGTTTTTTGTCATTCTCCATATCATGAAAGTGGACTCTGATTTGCATAGTGATAACACGTCGCGGTGCGGTCTGTGTATGCACACTTTTTTTTACAAGAACAATTAATTCGTAAAATCCTACACAAGGATACAATAACCTTCAGATCTACAATTAACTTACCCTTGGATATGTGCAAAGATAATTCGGACAATTACTTTTATTGATTATAAATCTATGGCCAGGTGCATGTATAATATATATTTGATCGTTATTGTCATACGCCTTGAAAATAAAATGACATTAAATGTTGTGTTTTTTAAAACATATTGTTAACAAAATACATTAGGAAGACTGTTTGACATGATGGATGTAGCCGACCTTCAATTAGAATGTAAGTAAAAACGGAGGACACCCATCACAAATCGCTTGTACCTATATACGTACTTGAGAAAAATTAAGGCCAATCTTTCTTTTACTCCAAAAGTGTATACACTTCAAAAGTGTGTCCTACAAAAGAAATTCCTAGCCTTGGGTTCAAAGAGACATCCGAATTATTTGCGGTTAATTAATGTCTTGTCTGTTTTATAGTTATTTTGCTGCCTGTAAATTAGACTATACAAAATAAAACTATCCAGGTCGTTTGTAAGCGATTGACAGACTTTATCAATGCAAAAACACACCTGTCCACAGGTAAAGCCGTGTGATTGAAAATAGACGTGTGCTTGGACCTCGGACATTGCTGCTTGCATATAAATATACAAGCGCCTGAATTTTCTCATAATTAATGCATATTATTTGGGGTTTAATGGTGCTCTAAGCCCGATTGAGATTAATCCGCTATTCGATGACGTGACGTCTGAAGGTCTATCTCTAATGCGTTATTAACGATTTAAGCTGGTGTTAGCCGCAAATTGTCTTTCGAACAATTGGGTCCATATAACATATCGTAATCCAGACAAGATTGTAAATAACAGATTGGAGATATGCCTTCTGCACGACATTATGTCGTCACATTTCAACGTTACAAAATGTTACACAAATATCCACACATTTTTTTGAATCTACTAAAAAAAATTTAAAATAATCTTCAGGTATTTGTCATTCTCTCCAACTGTACCTTCATACACCATATAACTATTTACTAATTACTCATTCTCTCAAACTGTAACTTCATACACCATATAACTATTTACTAATTACTCATTCTCTCAAACTGTAACTTCATACACCATATAACTATAATTACTCATTCTCTCAAACTGTAACTTCATACACCATATAACTATAATTACTCTTTACTAATTACTCATTCTCTTCAACTGTACCTTCATACACCATATAACTATTTACTAATTACTCATTCTCTCAAACTGTAACTTCATACACCATATAACTATTTACTAATTACTCATTCTCTCAAACTGTAACTTCATACACCATATAACTATTTACT